>VSMD01071735.1:0-14698 GCA_008750895.1 Mirza zaza | reverse complement strand
TTTTTTTTTTTTTTTTTTTTTGAGACAGAGTCTCACTCTTGCCAGGGCTAGAGTGCCGTGGCATCAGCCTAGCTCACAGCAACCTCAAACTCTTGGGCTCAAGCGATCCTCCTGCCTCAGCCTCCCAAGTAGCTGGGACTACAGGCATGTGCCACCATGCCCGGCTAATTTTTTCCATATAATTTTAGCCAATTAATTTCTTTCTACTTACAGTAGAGATAGGGTCTCACTCAGCGATCCTCCTGCCTCAGCCTCCCAAGTAGCTGGGACTACAGGCATGTGCCACCATGCCCGGCTAATTTTTTCCATATATTTTTGGCCAATTAATTTCTTTCTACTTACAGTAGAGATAGGGTCTCACTCTTGCTCAGGCTGGTCTCAAACTCCTGACCTTGAGCGATCCTCCCGCCTCGGCCTCCCAGAGTGCTAGGGTGACAGCCTGAGCCACCGCGGCCTTTTTTTTTTTTTTTTTTGAGGAATGTGCATTTTCTAAAAATAAGTCAATTTAAATAAAATATTGTATAACTAAGAGTATAGTGATTTCATAGTATAGAAGAACTCATGAAGGTGGTACAGAAAGGAATGAAATTGGGAGACATTTGCATAGATTAATTTTTGTTAAAGAAATAGAAAATCATTTAGTGAGCTTTACTCTGAATAACAACAACAACAATAAAATCACAAAATAACAGTGACCTTAAGTGATAGAAATAGAAACTACTTGCTATGGAGACTCCAGTGTTATTATGTCTATTTATCTTTGTGTGATCATTCCAGTGTTGCTGTCTATTGTTGCAGCCAGCTCTTGCTTGGGGTGTCTTGGTTTCTGAAAATTTCTTTGAGGTCTGTCTGAAGAATGATTTTTTTTTCCTAAGATCCTTGGGTGAACCACCCACTCAGAACAACTTAGTATCTATAAATTAAACTAATAATGCCGTACCAGACACTATAACCCACACCTATAGCTTAACAATGTACACATGTACAGCCAATCACCAATCAATATTATTTCTATAACCAATGAGAATTCCTGACAGACAGCTTTGTATCAGCCCACTCCCAGTCCCCGCCTGCTTTTTTTTTACTTTGAAAACCCTCGGCCGGGCACTGTGGCTCACGCCTGTAATCCTACAACTCTGGGAGGCTGAGGTGGGAGGATCGCTCGAGGTCAGGAGTTCGAAACCAGCCTGAGCAAGAGCGAGACCCCCATCTCTACTATAAATAGAAAGAAATTAATTGGCCAGCTAATATATATAGAAAAAATTAGCCGGGCATGGTGGCGCATGCCTGTAGTCCCAGCTACTCGGGAGGCTGAGGCAGGAGGATCCCTTGAGCCCAGGAGTCTGAGGTTGCTGTGATCTAGGCTGATGCCACGGCACTCACTCTAGCCTGGGCAACAGAGTGAGACTCTGTCTCAAAAAAAAAAAAAAAAGAGAACAGAATGTTCCTGGGACGAGGCGTGGGTATAATACAGAATCCTTAAGTAAGTTCTCTTTATTTTGAACGTTTTGCCCTTTGAGAAGTCAATTCCTTGAACAAAAAGTAAAAGCAATTTCCCTAATGGGAAGGGATGAGAAAAATAGGGAGTCTCCAAAAGTTCAAATTCTATTTAGATGTGAGGACGTCCGACTCACGGAAGTGAACGCTCCTAGCTGAAAAACGTCATAGCTTTGTAGGAAAGCCTCAGTCAGTCGCCGTGTGACCTTGTGGCCAAGCCTCTCGTCATCCTCTCTGAGTCCCGTTTCTTCATTTGCGAAATAAAAAGCAAGCGCCGGGTTTCCATGATTGTGAGATTTCATATAACCGTTGGAAAAAACTGGCTCGAAATCACTTTATTTTATTTTATTTTTTTTTGAGACAGAGTCTCACTTTGTTGCCCAGGCTAGAGTGAGTGCCGTGGCGTCAGCCTCGCTCACAGCAACCTCACACTCCTGGGCTCAAGCGATCCTGCTGCCTCAGCCTCCCGAGTAGCTGGGACTACAGGCATGCACCACCATGCCCGGCTAATTTTTTCTATATATATTAGTTGGCCAGCTAATTTCTTTCTATTTATAGTAGAGACGGGGGTCTCACTCTTGCTCAGGCTGGTTTCGAACTCCTGACCTCGAGCGATCCGCCCGTCTCAGCCTCCCAGAGTGCTGGGAGTACAGGCGTGAGCCACCGCACCCAGCCTGAAATCACTTTAAAACCAAGAATCGTCAATCATTAAAAAGGAAAGGCGGTTTTGGCTAACTTTAACAAAGTAATTTACGATAAATTTTGTTTTGCTTATAGAGGTCTTTTGAAGGGGCTTGACTTAGGATGGAAGAGAATATTGATTCTTATAACATTAGTATCATTACAAATACAATTATTATAGTATTAACATCATCGCAATTATAATTATTATAATATTAATTAATTATAATATTAATGAGAGTATGAATTCATTAAACGTTCCTCTGCCTTTTGTCAAATATCACAGATATGCTGCAGCTGGCTGTGCTCTGAGCCTGTTTTTGCACTTCCTGGGCACACAGCTGGGCTCTTTTGCAGTCTCCTTTGTAGTGAGGTGTGGTCACAGGTGCTCTGGCCGGTGGAGCATCGTTGGAAGTGACCACTGCCGTGCCTGGTTCATGAACAGCCCCCCACCACCACCGCCCCGAATCTTCCGGGCTCCTCCCCTTTGCTGTATGGAGCATCATAACCTCAGAGGCCTCATATTCAAGATGGTAGAGCCACGAGGCAGAGGGTTTCCTGGCTCTGAATTATCACTTGGAAGAGAGCCGCTGGCCAATCAGGACCACCTATTTTGGTCTTTCCGTGAGCAGGAAATAAATACCTGTATATCTGACCCACGGTAGGGGTTTGAATTTGAATTATATACCATTCATGCACATTAAGCCAACTCTCACAAAATTGAAATGGGTCTCACAAAGAGAAACTGCAGATTAAAACAGAACGCTCATAGAGGATGCAAGTAAAGCAAATAAGAGAATGGCAGAGCGAGCGTTTCTCCTATTCTTCACGATATCGCCGTGAAGGACGGGTTTGCTAATAAGATAGAGCGTTGCCCTGCCCACATCCTCCAGGAACTGGGCCAGTCACTACCATATCGGCATTAGGAAGGCTTTAGAGCATGGGGGGATGGGAAGGGTAGGTACTTGGGAGTTCAGGTCCTAATTTTGCCACCCAGTGCCTGGTTTTCTCATCTATAAAATGAAGCTACCGTGTTTCCCCGAAAATAAGACCTAACCATCAAATAAGCCCTAACAGGATTTCTAAGCATGTGCGCCATAGAAGCCCCACCCCGAAAATCAGCCCTAGCGACGGGCGTGGCTGCGCAGCGCATCTGCACGACCCGTGCGTGTCGTCGCGGAGCGGGAAAGGACAGGAGCAGCCCTTCTCATCCGCCCCGTGAGAGCTCTAGTGCTCCACAGGAGAGATCGGGGCCTGTGGTTCTAAAGGAAATAGAGTCGCAAGATATTCAGGATGGGATTCAGGGTTTGGAGAGTGATGATGGTGTTCCAGAAGAAGACGACTTCACTCTATTTGAATCAATGGAGATGGTTGTACCGTATTTAAAAAAAAAAAATAACACGTCCCCTGAAAATAAGCCCTAGGGTGTCTTCTTGAGGAAAAATCAATATAAGACCCCGTCTGATTTTCGGGGAAACACGGTAATAGCATCTGCCTTGCTGGATTGTTAGCAGTAAAACACAGCGGGTAAAAGCATGAGGTTGTGGTGGGACTACCTAGAACTCAATCCTGACTTTGCCGTGATCTGGCTTGGGTGAAATGCAGCATTCTTCGTGCTTTAGGGTCTCCATCCGTATGATGAGGATAATACTATGTACCTCAGTTGATGTGAGAATACATGCAAAGTGCTTAGAACAGTGCCTGCCATGGAGATGTACGTAGTGTTTATTATTATTGTTGTTACTGTTGCAAGCATTAACTGGAATTATTATTGTTACCATTGCAAGCATTAACTGGAATTATCATTGTTACTGTTGCAAGCACTAACTGGAATTATTATTGTTACTGTTGCAAGCATGAACTGGAATAGAGACAAAAATCCCCCTACTTCCTGAACACTCATTAAATGGCAGTAAGGCATGATTCAAAGATGTTTGGTAATACTTGTTCGCACATACAAATGACGGACTCTTAGTTTGACACTTTCCACATGCATTATACTCTATCATTCGGAGATTTCATTTTAACCCATTTCAGTTTATCCAATATGTGCTGGTGTGATGTGGAATAGTTTCATTCCGTCATTTAACAGGTTATTGCATTGAGGGAAAAAAATGCAGCCTATCGAAACAAATCTGTCTTCTCCAAGACCAAAAGTTGAGGGCTCACGTGTCATTAGCTCTCATCATATCTAGCCGTATGGCAAGGCCTTATGAGTAAGGCCAGACAAGCTCGCTCCCTTAGCTAGGAAAATTGATAGAATCATCTTTCAAATAGGATAGAATATCATTTTGGATTATGTGCTTTTATCAATCAAATGCTTTTTGAGCAGGTACTCTCGAAATAAGTATATATTTACTTATAAACTATATACACTTGATATTCATATATGTATATGTATATTTATATACTATATACTAGTATCTTACATAGTATTAAATTATAAGACACAAAAGCAGACGTTTTTAGCAGGATGAAATAAAGGAAATTACCCATAGTATAAAGCGTATTCCTCATTGTGATGGTTTCATGGTGTCATTAGCCAAAAGTACCTCAAGAATAAACATATACTTAGGGTGAGGTTCATTGCTAATGAGAGTGTGTGTTAATTCATCTTTCAATTAGCATCATTTCTTGATAATTTCAAAATTGTTTAACTGGCTTATGTCAGATCTGATTAGATCATTTTTTTTTTTTTTAAAAAAAAAACAAACTTCATATTGTAGTTGAAGAGCCTTCCCAGGAGTAGAAGTCTCTGGCACGGAAGAAAAATATTCAACTACTTCCAGGGCCAGGATATTGCAAGAGGATGAACGGAACAGGCCAGCACTATACCATGAATGGGCAGAAGTCAGGTGAGGGGATAGAAGAGGGTGAACTCTACCATTTTCAAATTGTTTGTGCTTGCTTTACTAGCATGATATTCACTTTGTGGTTTCTCCTCTTGAGCGACATATCTACTTTTTCAGTTTGGTTAAAACTGCAAAACACAACTCTTAATCCATTAACCCGGGCACACTCTAAAATTGCAATGTGTCTCAATATGTCCCTAGCAAGCAATCGTGTGAACAATTGCTATAGATGCTCCTGCCCTTTTCCCCGGCAGACGCGTTTTGGATACACGAATCTCCGCAGGAGGGACTCAATGCAGCAACGCCAGTCCATATTTTACAGGGGGCTTAAGTTAAATTTCTGATTTTTTTTTAAAACCTAAAAAATGTAAATGCAAGCGGACCTTCCAATATTTCCTTCCTGAACATCCAAAAGGTCACTCGGGGCCCTCACATCGCTTCTGGTATCCGCTGCCCCGTTTCATTCATTCTCTTGTGCCCTCCTGGCTGTCTCATTCATTCTCTTGTGCCCTCCTGGCTTGTGGACGCACTTGGTTGTTTTTATTCCATGCCAGAGAGCATCATCCTTCTATCTCCGGCAGATCTGAAGAAGGCTTCTTTTTTCCTAATGGGAAAGAGAGCTTTATGTTCTGCAATAACGATATTTGTAATTGAAAGCTTAGCACTGGAGGCGGGAGAGAATTCGGGCTTAAAGCCTGACCCCGGGAGGCTGCTGAGCACAGCAAGCAAGAACGTGCCCTCGGGCGTCGGCCAGACCCTGGTCCGAGTCCTGGCTCTGTGGTTTACTCACTCGAGGTAAATGAACCGATCTGAACTTCAATTTCTTCATCTGAAAAAAATTGGTCATCCCTACTGCATTAGTTAGGATAATATTAGGTTACTGTAAAGACGAGAGAGAGAGAGAATGTGTGCTCAAAACACACTGCCATAAAAAGATGCAATTTTATTTTTCTTTCATGTAGAAATCCAGGCAGGTGGTCCAGGACTAGCAGGGCAGCACCGTGGTGTCAGGAACCTGCCTTCTGTCTGGTGGCCCCTTCAGCCTCCACTCTGGGCTCCCATCTCGGAGTAAAATGGCTATTTCAGCTACTGCCGTTACGTCCCATTCCAGCCAGAGGGAAGGAAGAAAAGGAAAAGAGAAGAAGTAGTACTTTTCCTTCTAGGGCATAACCTGGAAGGTTTCACAAATCCTCCTTAGCCATGTGGCCACACCTCCCTGCAAAGGAGCTCGGAAATGTAGCGTGTTTCCCCCCAAATAAGACAGGGTCTTATATTTATTTTCCCTCAAGAAGACACCCTAGGGCTTATTTTCAGGGGACGTGTTATTTTTTTTTTTTTTTTTAAGGACGGTACAACCATCTCTATTGATTCAAATAGAGTGAAGTCGTCTTCTTCTGGAACATCATCATCACTCTCCAAACCCCGAATCCCATCCTGAATTTCTTGCAACTCTGTTTCCTTTAGAACCACTGGCCCCGATCTCTCCTGTGGAGCACTAGAGCTCTCACGGGGTGGATGAGAAGGGCTGGTCGTGTTCTATCCCGCTCCGCGACGACACGCATGGGTTGTGCAGATGTGCTGCGCAACCACGCCCGTCACTAGGGCTGATTTTCATAGCCACGCCCACCACTAGGGCTGATTTTCATAGCCACGCCCACCACTAGGGCTGATTTTCATAGCCACGCCCACCACTAGGGCTGATTTTCATAGCCACGCCCACCACTAGGGCTGATTTTCATAGCCACGCCCACCACTAGGGCTGATTTTCATAGCCACGCCCACCACAAGGGCTGATTTTCATAGCCACGCCCACCACTAGGGCTGATTTTCATAGCCACGCCCATCACTAGGGCTGATTTTCGGGGTGGGGCTTCTATGGCGCACACGCTTAGACATCCTGCTGGAGCTTGTTTTATGAGTAGGGCTTATATTCGGGGAGACACGGTAGGTATCAAAACATTGTTAACGTAGCGGATGGGTTTTTGAGAAGCATATGCACGACTAGTCACTTGAAGGGGATAATTCTTATTGCTTTCCTGTTGGGGATCTTCTTGAGGGCCTTGCATCCCAGCAGGAAACAAGACAAAAAGAAAATTTCTACTCCTTTTACTGCAAATATGAAAAATTAAAAGTGCCATGAAAAATAGGCTGATGGGGAGAACTTGAGAAGCCAGGGAGGAGAAGCAACGCAGAGCAAAGCAGACAGTGTCTGGACCACAGATGCAGACAGATCTAGTGCATTAGTTAGTCTACGCTGGAGTGACTCTCCAAGTCCCCGGTTTAGGGCAATATTTCCTTTTTTTTTTTTGAGACAGAGTCTCACTTTATTGCCTAGGCTAGAGTGAGTGCCGTGGTGTCAGCCTCGCTCACAGCAACCTCAAACTCCTGGGCTCAAGAGATCTTCCTGCCTCAGCCTCCCGAGTAGCTGGGACTACAGGCATGTGCCACCATGCCCGGCTAATTTTATATATATATATTAGTTGGCCAATTAATCTCTTTCTATTTTTAGTAGAGACGGGGTCTCGCTCTTGCTCAGGCTGGTCTCGAACTCCTGACCTCGAGCGATCCTCCTGCCTCGGCCTCCCAGAGTGCTGGGATGACAGGCGTGAGCCACCACGCACGCGCACCCGGCCCTAAATTTGCATTTCTCAGATGAGGTCACCTCTACAAAGCAGCGTCCCGACGGCATGCCGCAGGTAGGTCACACGCGTGTCTCGACGGCGTGTTTTGCAGCCCGCAGACCAATTGCGTGAGGCTCTTGGGCCGGCTGCACAAGCGGGATCATTTCCTGTCGGGCACCTGGCCGGCGGCGCCTGGCGCTTGGAACCAGAAGCGGCCGTCGTTGCTGGCAGACGAGTTTTTGACGGCCACGGAGCCACCCACAGAAGAGAACGTCCCCTCACCCCAGCTACAGGGAAAGTCCGGTCTGACGCTTGGCTGTTTTCCTCTCTGTGACTCTGCAGGGGTCGTGACCTCCCCCCTCCTCCTCTGCAACTTGAGAAATCCCAGGAAAGAGGAGGCAGAGGACAATGTCCAGAGCCCAGGCTCTGAGTGACCCGGAGCTGAAAGCCGCGTCTAAAAATACGCCCCGCCATAGAACGCCCATTGTCGCTGCTAGGGATCCGGCCAACACGGAATCAGTTCCCAGAGCCGTGCTTGTCTGCCGGCGGCCGGGTAGACAGACGCCGTGCCCTCCTTGGTCCGGGCGGATTTGCAGGGGTCCGGGGCTGGAGCCTCACTGCCCCCTGGGCAGTCTGAGGACTGCAAAGCAGGGGCTTCCGGCCTCGCCCGCTCGGAATCTGTCCTGGCCGCTGGGATAGTCTCCTCTTGCAGAGGTGAACATTGCCGGTGTAGACCGAAAACCCAGGACGGCAGCCCAGGCCACTAGAAAACGTTGCTGGTCCGTTTCTCTGTTCTGCTAGACAAAGCAGGGCTCCACTGCACACAGAGATGTTTTCCTGCCACTTTACTCCTGTGTCGACTTGCTAAACCAGCAGAGGTCTAGTGCAGGGCTCCTCAAACTTCTTAAACAGGGGGCCAGGGATGGACTATAGTTTAAAAAAAAAAAAAAGAAAAAAACCATGAACAAATTCCTATGCACACTGCACGTATCTTATTTTGAAGTTAAAAAAAGAAACAAACAAACAACAAACAAAAAAAAACGGGCAAAAACACCCGCATGTGGCCCGGGGGCCCTAGTTTGAGGACGCCTGGCCTAGTGTCCTAAAACAAATAGGACAGTTGAAAAGATGAACGCTGAGAGCCGTAGGCGTTTTTTTAAACTGGAGACGTCGGATCCAATTTGCACGTGATCTGGAAACCTCCTTGAAACCCTCTGTGATTTCCCCAGCGGGGCCGTCGGTCTGCGGGGCACGGGTTTACGCTCTCGTACTCACGGCTTTGACAGACGTCTCCCGAAAGCCCTTTTTTTACGTGGGAGATTTCGGAGATACAGTGATAAATGAGACCTAACCTCTTGGCACCAGGGCGTAGAGTGTTTCGCTGAAGAAACATTATTCTGAAAATTTCACGATGGCCACTGCTACCCTTCTGAGACTTTGCACCAGATAGGGGAAAAAAAAACAAAAACAAAAACCAAAAACAACAATTGCATAAAAACTCTCTAGGAATGAAATGGCACTTGGGACCCACATTTTGTAAGTGCTGTTCACTCAGTAAATCCCTCTGTCCAAACTCATGCGTCATCATGAGGGTCTCCTGTTATCTTTCCGTGCAGGAAGAAGACACACTTGGAGAGCAGCCTTGTTCAGGGAACAGGGAAAGGGACATTGTCGCGTACCGAGAGGGGCCTAAACCGGTCCCGGTTTTCGGGAATGTCCTGCAGTGGGAGGATTGCCTGAATAAAGGACGGACCGTTCTTACAAGGGAATCCCACGCGTACCATAAAACGATGCCCTAGACAAATCACGAAATAGAATGTTACCGAGTGGAAAAACACAAAGCACTGGGCACCGAATGATTCCCGCTGTGTGTGTTTATACGTGCGTGCGTGTGGAAAGTTACCTGCGTGGGCATAGGAAAACCTCGGAGAAAGACGACGCTTTTGTGTTGAAGACAGTTGTCTCTGAGTCTAGGGATTACGAGTGATTTCTAATGTGGGGGGTGTTTTCCGGTATTTCTTGAATTTCCTGCAAAGGAAACAGGTATGACGACCCTAATCAGGGATGGAGGAGGAAGGTTTAGGATTTTTGTTTCTTTGTTTTGCTTCGGAAGAAATGAGAAAAATTCCGGGTTAGGTCAGGACAGCTCCAGGGGCAAAAAGATAAATAAATAAATGATTCCAAGTAAAAACATTCCGTTTACTACGCGGCACAGTTAAAGCTACAGGCTCCATCGGTGGGCAGGATTTCTACCAATGCAGAATTTTCCAAACGTGCCTGCTGAAGCGGCATCTTCGATTTTGCATTTTTGCAAGCGATGAAATTACCAGGAGTGCGGCACGCTTGCAGGGAGAAGATGACTTCGGCTCTCTTAAACAGACCATGCCACCTTTGGCTACTGGTTATTGGAAATTTGGAAGACAGGTTGCTGGGAGAACTGCTTCCTGGAACACCACCCCCAGAGTTCAGCCTGGGTTAGGGTTAGGGTCAGAGTGCACTCACGACTGCCCTAGTTTAGGGTGCTGAAGCAACGGCATTCAAGAGAGCTGGTCTCTACTCTCGGATTTTTAAATGCTAGCTGATTCTATTATTACAAACATCGTCCTTAAAAATATATCTTAAACATACTGAAAAAATAGGAAATTATATAGCGAACACCAGTTTTATTGCCTTATTTTCTTCACGCTTTTCTTGCCCCTTCCCCAAAATACAAATATTATAGATACAGTCGAAGCCGTCTCTGAAACCCCTCTCCTACCCAATTCCTCCTTGGAGGCAACCACACAAATTATTTCAGTGATTATCACGCCCATGTTTGTTTTAGTCATTTTTCTACGTATTTTGCATCCCTAAACATAATAAAGGACTGCTTGCTAGGCTCTCGGGGAATTTTTTTCTAGATTTATGTCATTTGCTTTTTTTGTTGATTTATCCTTTGTTTAATAGCCACTGTTGTAGCCTATTCATTTTGACTGCTGTGTAATATTCCATTGTATAAACATGCTACAATGTGTTTATCCATTCTTCCACAGCTGGACACTTAGATTATTTGCAATTTTGTTTTTGTTTTGCTATTCCCAGCAGTGCTGCAAGGAACATTTCTGAACTTGTAACCTTGTCTAGGGTCTAAACCTAGAAGTGGGCTTGCTGGGTCACTAGGATAAATGCATTTTTGGCCAAACTAGGTACCTCTATAGCCAAGGAGTTGTACCAGTTTATAGAGTCCTAGCAAAAGTGCATGAGGCTTTGAAATTCTCATTCTTTAATTTTTTCCAATCTGAAGGTGTGAGATGACTTTTCACTGTTGTTTTTGATTACATAATTAATACTAGGGCTGAATACTTTTCTATATGTCTATTGGCCATTCAGCTTTCTTTTCCTGCTCGTGGTTTTTTATACCCTTCCTTAATGGGTTGCTAATCTTTTTCTCCTTAGTTTATTCTCATCTTAGCTTTAAAAAGGAAAAAGGAAAAGAAATCCATCCCTCCCTTTAACATATTTTTTTGAGTGAAAATTGATGTTAAAATGCTATGACAAATATGAAAAATGTATAGGCTTCCTTCGAATACCCAATTTATGCTATTTTGGTTGGTAAGAGAAAGAAGTTTTTTAACATTATGTAAGTGTTGCAGTAGGATGAAACTTTACTTCATTTATATATATATAAAAATTTTTTTTTTGAGGCAGTCTTGCTCAGTTGTCCCAGGCTAGAGTGCCGTGGCGTCAGCCTAGCTCACAGCAACCTCAAACTCCTGGGCTCAAGCAATCCTCCTGCCTCGGCCTCCCGAGTAGCTGGGTCTACTGGCATGCGCCACCACACCTGGCTAATTTTTTCTATTTTTAGTAGAGAAAATTGCTCTTGCTCAGGCTGGTCTCGAACTCCTGACCTCGAGCGATCCTCCCGCCTCGGCCTCCCAGGGTGCTAGGATGACAGGCGTGAGCCACCCGCCCGGCCTTACTCCATTCATATTTTGCTCTTAATGTTTCTATTAGACCCTTGCTAACAAAACACAGACTTATCTGGTTATAATTATTGCTGTATGGCCCCTCAGTTATCCAAGTGTAAGGCACACGTTCTAGCCTCTAGGATGGGAAAATAAAGGAAGACGGCCGGGCTCCCCCAAGCTGACCTTGTACCCGTGATGCACCCTCACAAGCGGGATGGTCAGAGTCTGCAGAGAATGACTAACGCATTAACAAGCCTTACATGTAATAACTGCATTTTCGTTCATCAGCTTCTACCCAGCTGGCCTGAGTCTTGCAAACAACGTTGTATGAGATCAGCCGCGGCTGGTAAACTCGGAACGATTTTTGTAAAGCCCTCGCCAAGTTACGTGCTGACCCCAGGGTCTTTGAACCAGCCAAGAAAATGCTAAGCAAAAACTGAATTAAATCTATTATCACAAATTTGTGCCCCATAATCTGATGAGACTTCCAGATGTCCAGCCCCAGACCATCTGCTGCAGGTCTGTGGGCACACGCACTCTCGGGCTGACGGACCGGCAGCTCGGAGCCCGAAAACTCTGAGCAGTTCCTGCTTAGATGGAAAAGCAAATAAAGGAAAAACAAGCAGGAGGGTTTTTTGAGAGTTCTTTTTTTTAATGCAATTTATTTTTATTAAAAATGTTTATATATTTTTAAATCCTCTTTTAAAAAATCCCCTTCCTTCCTTCCTTCCTTCCTTCCATCCATCCTTCCTCACTCTGTTGCCCAGGCTAGAGTGCCGTGGCGTCAGCCTAGCTCACAGCAACCTCAATTTCCTGGGCTCAAGCGATCCTCCTGCCTCAGCCTCCCCAGTAGCTGGGACTACAGGCATGTGCCACCACGACTGGCTAATTTTTGTCTCTCTATATTTTTTGTTGTCCAATTAATTTCTTTCTATTTTTAATAGAGACGGGGTCTTGCTCTTGCTCAGACTGGTTTTGAACTCCTGACCTTGAGCGATCCTCCCGCCTCGGCCTCCCAGAGTGCTAGGATTACAGGCGTGAGCCACTGCAACCCACCTAAAAAATCCTTTTCTTATGGATATAATAGTTACACATATTCCTCGGGGGAAGGTGCCAACTGCTTAATCCACCAGTTGCTTTGTTCCTGAAATCGAGCGGCTTTTTCCGACGTATCGTCCTAACTCAGGCTCATTTCTCCCAAAGACAAGGGACTCTGTGATTTTAAATATTTTAAAAAGGAACGCGGCATCTTTGGGAGTCAGTTTCGGACTTAGCCTTGGTAATAATTCTGAGTCGCGTGTTTTGCTCATCACCTTAACTTGGTCTCGTGTCAGGACTCCAAGAAAGCTGACCCTCAGAGGGAAATAAATGTGCAGGGGGCTTATCAGGAGGGGCTGTCAGAGAGAGAGAGGTAGGACTGTGCAGGGGGGAGGCTGGACGGAGAGGCAGTGATGATTGGCAGCCTCAGCCATTCCGACGGGGAGTCCTGGAGTGTGGATGGAGCGACCGCTGATTTTACATGTCAACTTGGCCAGGCTATGGTGCCCAGTTGTATGATCACACGCCATGCTGTGTGTGGCTGGCTGTGACGGCATTTCACAAATGCGATCAACTTTTTTTTTTTTTTTTTTTTGAGACAGAGTCTCACTCTGTTGCCCGGGCTAGAGTGAGTGCCGTGGCGTCAGCCTCGCTCACAGCAACCTCCAATTCCTGGGCTCAAGCGATCCTCCTGCCTCAGCCTCCTCCCAAGTAGCCGGGACTACAGGCGTGGGCCACCATGCCCGGCTAATTTTTTCTCTATATGTTTTTAGTTGGCCAATTAATTTGTTTCTATTTTTAGTAGAGACGGGGTCTCGCTCTTGCTCAGGCTGGTTTCGAACTCCTGAGCTTGAGCGATCCTCCCGGCTCGGCCTCCCAGAGTGCTAGGATGACAGGCGTGAGCCACCGCGCCCGGCCACGCGATCGACTCTTGACTCAGTGTACTTTCCGTTCAGCACTTGAGTGTCCTCTGTAACGTGAGTGACCCTGATGCCATCATACATACTGACCGCATAAAGTGGAAGCCTCTAAGAGCATACACTGACGTTTCCCAAGAAGTAGGAGTTCTCCCCAAGACTGCAACGTCAGTCTTAAAAAACCCTGTCTGCTGCCCCGTGGGATTCAGACTCGAGTCTGTACCGTCAAACTCTCCCCTGAGTTTTCAGTCCGTCGGCCTGCCCTGTAGATTCCACACTGGCCAGCCCTCAAAATCCTATGAGTGGATTTCTTCTAATCAATCTCTCCGCACCAGAGGTCTGTATCGTGGTTCTCCTGGGGAGGTTTGCTCTAAACTCCACACGGCGTCCGTGCTGGTCACAGTATCACGAACGTCGAGTGGTGTCTGACATTTCACCCTATTTGCAAGGCAACAGGGTAGCCCACCGCTGGTTCGTGGGTGCAGTAGAAGACACGAAACTACCAGGTCAGAGATGAAAACCAGCTTACTACTCCCAGCAACAGCAGGAGCCAGAGTACCGGAACTTTCCCACTGGTTCCCTGAGCCCCAGTTCCCCCAGGTGATGCAAAGAGATCTCACCTGCGTACTCTGTGAGTCGTGTTATATGAGCAGTAAAGGAACTCTGAGCTTAGAGAACTCAAATCTTATAAGCATGCCTGCCTTTTGCTCCAGAGATAGGTGCTACCCTGTTTCCCCGAAAATCAGACCTACCCATAAAATAAGCCCCAGCAGGATGTCTAAGCATTTGGTCAATGGAAGTCCTACCCCGAAAATCAGCCCTAGTGACGGGCGTGGCTATGAAAATCAGCCCTAGTGATGGGCGTGGCTATGAAAATCAGCCCTAGTGATGGGCGTGGCTATGAAAATCAGTCCTAGTGATGGGCGTGGCTATGAAAATCAGCCCTAGTGATGGGCGTGGCTATGAAAATCAGTCCTAGTGATGGGCGTGGCTATGAAAATCAGTCCTAGTGATGGGCGTGGCTATGAAAATCAGTCCTAGTGATGGGCGTGGTTATGAAAATCAGTCCTAGTGATGGGCGTGGCTATGAAAATCAGTCCTAGTGATGGGCGTGGTTATGAAAGTCAGCCCTAGTGACGGGCGTG
>VSMD01071730.1:0-10186 GCA_008750895.1 Mirza zaza | reverse complement strand
ATTAGCACAACCTCTATGGAAAACAGTTTGGAGTTTTCTTAAAGTTCTAAAAATAGAACTACCATATGGTCCGGAATCCCACATCTGGGTATCTACCCAAAGAAAAAGAAATCATTATATCAAAAAGATAACCCATACTTGTATGTTTATTGCAGCACTATTCACAGTAGCAAAGATATGAAATCACCCTACCTGTCAATCAGTGGAGGATTGGATAAAGCAAATGTGTTACATATACACAATTGGAATACCATTCAGCTATAAAAAAGAATGAAATCATGTCTTGCAGTAACAGGGTTGGAACTGGAGACCATGATCTTAAGTGAAACAATACAAATACCGCATGTTCTCATTTACAAGTGAGAGGTAAATAATGTGTACACATGGAAGCAGTGTGGAATGATGGACAGTGGAGACTTGGAGGGGTTGGGGAGTGAGAGCAGGGTGAATGATGGCAGGTTGATTGGTGGGTACAGTGTGTGTTGCTTCAGTGAAGGCCCTGACATCACCACAATGCAATATAATCAGCGTAACAAAATTGTACTTGTATTCCATGAATATATACAAATAAATGGGAAAAAATTTCTAAAGGCTTGGAAGTTACACGAGTAGAATATTTCTAAATTAATCATAGGTCAATGAGGAAGCCACAAGGAAAATAGAAAGTATTTTGAAGTGAACAAAAACACAACATATCAAAATTTATAGGATGCAGTACTCAGAGGGAAATTTATAGCACTAAAATGCTCATATTCAAAAAATAAGATCTCAAATCAATAATCTAAGTTTATAGCTTAAGAAACTATAAAAGGGGAAAATCAAGGCAAGCAAGAGGAAGCAAATAATAAACATAAGAACAGAAATCAATGAAATTAAAAACAGAAGAATGATAGTGAAACCAAAAGCTGATTCTTTGAAATGACTAATGGAATTAATCAAAACTTTAGCAAAACCAATGAAGAAAAAGAGAGGAGAACCAAAGTATTAATAAAAGAAATGAGGCCAGGTATGGTGGCTCACACCTGTAATCTCAGCACTTTGAGGGGCTGAGGTGGGAGGATTGCTTGAGGCCAAGAGCTTGAGACCATCCTGGGCAATGTGGCAAGACCCCATCTCTACAAAAATTTTTAAAAATTAGCCAGGCGTGCTGACAGGCACCTGTAGTCCTAGCTACTTGGGAGGCTGAGGTAGGAGGATCCCTTGAGTACTGGAGTTAGAGGCTGTGGTAAGCTATGATCATACCACTGCATTCCAGCCTGGGTGACAGAGTGAGACCCTGTCTGTTAAATAAAGGAATGAAAACAGAGGTACCAGTATAGATGCCGTAGAGATAAAAAGATAATAAGAGAATATTATGAATAATTCTCTGTACATAAATTTGATAACTTAGATCAAATGGTCCATTTCCTTGAAAATTACAGATCACTAAAACTCATCTGAGGCCAGGCGCGGTGGCTCACGCCTGTAATCCTAGCACTCTGGGAGACGGAGGCGGGAGGATTGCCTGAGCTCAGGAGTTTGAGACAAGCCTGAGCAAGATCAAGATCCTGTCTCTACTGAAATAAAAAAAAAATATCTTGGGCAGTGTGGCATGTGCTTGTAGTCCCTCCTACCCAGGAGGTTGAGGCAAGAGGATTGTTTGAGCCCAGGAGTTTGAGGTTGCTGTGAGCTAGGCTGATGCCACAGCACTGTAGCCCAAGCAAGAGAGTGAAACTCTGTCTCAAAAAAAAAAAAAAAAAAAAAAAAACCAACAAAAAACCTCAGATGAAATAGAAAACCTGAATCATCCTGTAATTATTAAAAGAAATAGAAGTTATAGTTAAAAACCTCCCAAAAAAGATATCTCTAGGCCCACATGGTTTCACTGATGAATTCTATTGAACATTTAAAGAAAAATAACACCAATTTTAGAAAAGGGGAGAGTAACCTGACTCATTTTCTGAGGCCAGTATTACCCTGATACCAAACCAGACAAACACAGTACCAAAAAACCCCCAACTATAAGTGAGTATTCCTTATGAAGGCACACATAAAATCCTCAATACAATATTGGCAAATTGAATCCAACAAGTGCATACAAAAAAAGCAATACACATAACTGACACTTATCTGGAAATGCAAGTCTGGTTCAGCATTTGAAAATGAATCAGTGTAATCCACTGAAGAAAACCACTTGGTCATATTGGTGCAGAAAAAGCATTTGACAAAATTCAGTGTTCATTTCTTATTAAAAACTCACAGCAAAAAGAGAACTTCCTCAGCCTGATAAAGGGAATCTATAAAAAATAGCTACGTCAAACACCATACTTAATGGAGAAAGACTGAATGCCATTCCCCAACATTGAAAACAAGGCAAGGATGTCCACTCTTAACTTTCCTGTTCAACATATTGGACATCCTAGCTAGTGTATTGCTGGTAGGGATGCAAAATGGTACAGCCACACTGGAAAAAACAGTTTGGATGTTTCTTATAGCATGAAACATGTATTTACAATTAGCCTAGCAATTGCACTCTTACTTACCACAGAGAAATGAAAACTTATATTTGCACAAAAATCTGTACACATTTATAGCAGCTCTGTTCATGGTTAAGAAATGGAGGCTGGGTGCTGTGGCTCACGCCTGTAATCCTAGCACTCTGGGAGGCTGAGGCAAGAGGATCGCTCAAGGTCAGGAGTTCGAAACCAGCCTGAGCAAGAGTGAGACTCCGTCTCTACTATAAATAGAAAGAAATAAATTGGCCAACTAAAAATATATAGAAAAAATGAGCCAGGCATGGTGGCGCATGGCTGTAGTCCCAGCTACTTGAGAGGCTGAAGCAGAAGGATTACTTGAGCCCAGGAGTTTGAGGTTGCTGTGGGCTAGGCTGACGCCACGGCACTCTAGCCCGGGCAACAGAGTGAGACTCTGCCTCAAAAAAAAAAAAAAAAAAAAAAGAAAGAAATGGAAACTTCATCCCTGCAAAGTCTGAGCAAAGCAAACAAAACAGGAAACAAACCAGATGTCCTTCAATGAATAAATAAATGATGATATATCTATACTATTACTTAGTAATAAAACATACCTAACATACCAATACATCATGAGAGATATTACCTGAGGGTATAAAGCCAGTCTCAAAAAGTTGTCTGCTGTCATTCCATCTATATTACATACTTGAAGAGATGAAGTCACAGTGATGGATCTGTAGTGCCTGGGGTAGGGTGGGGTGTGACTACCAAGGGATAGCATAAAGGAGGTTTTGAGGATGATAGAACTGTGTTGGACCTTGATGGTTGTGGCTATGAGACATGTCAAAAGTCTTAGAACTATATACACAAAACTAACTGTACGTTAATTTAAAAAATAACATGAATGAATGGGTCAATCAATTAGGGCATCAGTCCCCAACCTTTTTGGCACCAGGGGCTGGTTTCATGGGAGACAATTTTTTCATGGAGTTGGGGGTGGGATGGAGTGGATGGTTTGGGATGACTGAGGTGCACACATTACTGCGCACTCAATTTCTATTATCGTTGCATTGTGATATGAGGGAGTAATTGCTCCGTGCAGAGTCGGTGGGCACTGAGCTTGTTTTCCTGCAACTAGACAATCCCGTCTGGGGTGATGAGAGACAGTGACGCCCAAAGTGTGTTGCTTATGTCCCGTCTACTCTGTAATCTTGTTTGGTTTCTGTCACTGAAGAAAACCCTGCTTCACAAAGATAGAGTATTGGAAATGGAAGTAGGCTTTTCAGTGCTTTTGCAGCAATCTCAGGATATTCTGCCTTTACTTTAATCCAGAATGTATGAAGATTTGAAGTTGTCTTAAACATACTTTTTGAGACCACCATTATTTGTGATTTTAAGCAGTTGATCCTTTTATAGCAAGGACAAAGTTGATTCACCTGGCTTATTAATAAATGGGTCACAGATCCATTCCTTCCTAGTTTGGGGGTCTTTTGTGGTTGGCAAGTAATGCTCAAACTCTTTTGAAAGCTGGGATAGGTGATCATGTACCAGCTGGGAGAAAGAAGGCCCTGGCTCAGTCTCTTTCAAAATCTCTGCTAATGTTAGCAACATGTCAAAAATCCTAATTTTCACTCATCACCCCCATAATTCCAGTTTGGCTTTGAATGCAGCCACTTTATCTGCTGACTTGAACACAGTTGTCGTTTTCCCCTGAAGTGACAGATTGAGTTCATTGAGCAGGTTGAATATGTTACACAAGTAAGCAAGTTTTGCAACCATTCTGTGTCACTGAAATGTGTTGGCAGTGGTGACTGTTTTTCTAAAAGAAATCTCTAGAGCAGCACTCGTAACTCAGAAACTCTGGCCAGTGATCTACCTTTTGAAAGCCATCTCACTTACATGTATAAGAGAAGACGTGTATGCTCTATGTCTGTTATGTCCATCTCCTTGCAGAGCTGTGTGAACAGACGTGAGTTAAGGGCACGTACTTTAATGTGATTGATAATTTTAATCACATTGTGCAAAATGTTGTTTAGTTCAGGTGACATTTTTCAGCTAGCCAGCATTTCTCTATGAACAACACAGTGTGTAGACTTGCATTTCTCTATGGATAACACAGTGTGTAGACTAACATTCAGAAGCAACCTTCTTGACCCGAGTAGTGACACCAGAAAGCTGTCCAGTCATGGCAGCCACTCCATCTGTGCATATACCGACACAAAATGACCAATTCAGTTTTCCTGATATGTAATCATTCAGAGACTTGAATAGTTCTGCAGCTGTGGTGTTGGTTGGCAACAAAAGTGCACATAACATATCCTGATGCACATCCTTCTGAAAAACATATAGCACAAAAACAAGCATTGTTGCCTTGTTATCAATATCGGTAGACTCGTCAACCTGGATTGTGTACCATGGTGACTCAATAATCCTCTCTAATAGTTTTGCCTCAGTATCTTCTGCTATTTCGTCAATTGGTCTAGTTATGGTGCTAACCAAAAGAGGAACACATGCCACCTTTTGAACTGCAGCCTCTCCTAAAAGTTCATGGCAAATGTCCTTAGCAGCAGGCAGGATCAACTCTTCACCAATAGTGAAGTCTTCTTAGCTTTAGCAATGCAGTTAGCCACTAAGAATGATGTTCTCAGAGCAGACACATTGAATGAAGTGATGGCCTTCAATAATTCCTTCTGTTCTTCATGCACACTTTTTTCCTTTTGGAAAACTCCAAAGGGTTGTCTTGTAAGGTAGGGTACTTGGTCTCCATGTGGCAAAGCAGTTTTGAAGTTTTCATGGCTTTGCTGGATAGCTAGTCACCACATATTATACAAAGCGAGCTCAGAGAATGTGAATCACCTGTTGCAGTGAACCTGTATTTTAAGTAGGATTCTTGGTATTTTCTTTTAAATGCAGCTTTCATTTTGTTGGCAGTCTTAGGGTCTTCTGCTGTCTCATCATTGGATCTTTTTTTTTTTTTTAAGAGATGGGGTCTTGCTTTTGCTCAGGCCGAACTCCTGCTCAAGCAATCCTCCTGCCTCGGCCTCCCAGAGTGCTAGGATTATAGGTGTGAGCCACCACACCTGGCCCATCATTGGGTCTTTACCCCTTTCAAAGAAGCTTTCCAGCAATGTTTGTTTTTTAGTCATTTTTGCTAGGGTTAACTTGTGGGCTTGCCAAAACAGTGACTGAGACAAGTGGACAGTACAAGAAAGAGGGGTGGACGGAAGTGGTAAATAAAATAATGTGCAGGCCACACATGGACTAAAATAAGTGTTGGATTCTGACTTAAAGCCTGCCACCAGAAGCAGCTGTACAAGTGAAGTACAGCAACTCCTAGGCCACTATAAAGCCTGCTACCAGATGTAGCTTAATTGTCACCTGCCACTCACTGTTAGGGTTTTGTCATGAGGCTGCAAGCAACTGATTGATTATGGTCTCTGTGTGGTCAAACCTCTCTGCTAATGATACTGTATTTGCAGTCACGCCCCAGTGCTAACATCACTGGGTCAGCTCCACCTCAGATCATCAGGCATTAGATTCTCATAAGGAGCATGCAAACTAGGTTCCTCACGTGCACAGTTTAGAGTAGAGTTTGCACTTCTATGCGAATGTCGTGCTGCTGCTGATCTGACAGGAGGTAGAGCTCAGGTGGTGATGTGAGCGATAGGGAGCGGCTGTAAATATAGAAGCAGCTTCACTCGCTCGCTCACTGCTCATCTCCTGCTTTGCGGCCTGGTCCCTAACAGGCCCTGGTCTAGGGGTTGGAGACCACAGAGTTAGGGTGCTTTTGACCCAGCATTACCACTTCTAATAGTTTTTCCCTGTAGATGAATTAGTGTATAGGTGAAATGATGGTTGTATAAGGGTATTGATTATAGCACAAAAGATCAGAAACTGTCTAAATGTCTGCCAGTGAATCGGTTAAATCCTAAATGAAATATTTAGACCTCAAAAAGAATATGAATAACCATTTGTATAGTGTGCTCTATGTGTATAAGATATATGCAAGTCCTTGCAAATGTAGAGACTGCATTTGAAAGGATACTTACAAAATGAATAATAATAGGATTTGAGAGGGGAGTGAACTAGGTATGTGGAAGATAGGAGGGAGACTTGCTTTCCACTGTATATCCTTTTGTTTTTTGTTCTGCATACATGTCTACTCTAAACAATTTTTAAAAATATGTATAGAATGATAGAGAAAAATTGTTAAGGAAATTTGGGCAAGGGGCAGCAAGCTGAAACCCCAGAGATAAGTGGATATTCCAAATGCAGCTCACAAGGTCCCATTTAACTCCTAGTGGTACACTACAAATTTGATACTGAGCATTCTAGTGGCCAAAGAGGGAAAACATTATATAGCTGGTGGTGATATATAGTTGAAAGCTGAACCTGTTCTGGAAGTTTCAGCTTCTCAGGGTGGTAGCACATTTGTATGGGACTGGGATCTTTTGGTGGAAGGTTAGTCCCTCAGGAGATAATCCCACAAAATGTCTAATGTTGGCTTTTAGAGAAGCAGCAGGTTAATTAAATATCATAGTTCTACATGATGCCTTTTTGGAAGAGAGGGAAAAGGGGAAGTGAACTCAAGTTTCTACAAGGGAAATGGCAGCATAGTGGTTTAGTTTGAACTTTATTTTTTAGTCTATGGATAGATTATCTCCTACTATTATCCTGGTAATTGTCAGTTTATTCTGAAAAGTATGAATAGTTTATCTCCAATGCATTTTAACAATATAAACTGAAATTCTAGGGCATAGTGCTTCCTAAGGTTTGCTTATTTTTCCCAGTGTGAAAGTGATAATTTTCCCCATTAGTTTGCGAGGGTGGTGTTCAGAGCACACTTTCTTCAGTGCAAACACTGTGGCTCTTGTGTTCAGTCTTCACTGGTGTGGCTCCCAGGAAGAAGTAGGAATTCAGGAACAGGAAGCACATTTTTGTGTGTGTGTGTGTGAGACAGAGTCTCACTCTGTTGCCCAGGCTAGAGTGAATGCCGTGGCGTCAGCCTAGTTCACAGCAACCTCAATCTCCTAGGCTCAAGCAATCCTACTGCCTCAGCCTCCCAAGTAGCTGGGGCTACAGGCATGCGCCACCATGCCCAGCTAATTTTTTCTATATATATTAGCTGGCCAATTAATTTCTTTCTATTTATAGTAGAAACGGGGTCTCGCTCTTGCTCAGGCTGGTTTCAAACTCCTGACCTCGAGGAATCCGCCCACCTTGGCCTCCCAGAGTGCTAGGATTACAGGTGTGAGCCACCGTGCCCGGCCGCACATGTTTATCATTATATTTCATAGCTCTTCACTGGGCCCCCCACAGTCTGGGGTGAGGGATCTTGAGCCTGTGAACACTGGGTGGGGATGGGGAAGACTCTGGCTTTGGGATCAGAAAACCTGAGTCTCCATTTTGGTCTGTCATTTACAGTCATTTGGCTGGACATAGGCCTGTTATAATGCTTTGCCTCTCTGACTTCTGTCTTCTCCTCTGGAAAGGCCATGTTCCCCTGGCTTTTCCTTGTGAAGGTGAAATACAGAAAGGTGGGGGGTGCTCCTGGAGCAGTGGGATCAGTCAGTCAGTGGCCTCTCTCATTCTGGTCTCCCTTCATGGCTGTACGTTCACTCTCATGCACAGAAAAAACAAACCAGCAAAAATACCCCCCAAAATAACTTGGCTACACTAATATTTAGTATTAGTGTAGTATTAGTGTAGTGTGGTTTGGAAATTGCAGTTGGTGAAATAAGTTTTGATGCCATCTGATGTACCTTAAAAATGGCTTTTTCAAATTATAAAAATAACTTATGAAAAAATACTTGTACATACCCAAATAACAGATGAAGACAGAGTAAAACAGGAAAATCCTCTTCACCCTGATACTCCACAGCCCCCTTCACGGAGGAGTCTTTGATAGTTTGGTGTCTACCCTCCCAGGCTGTCCACCCTCCCAGGCCTTTCTCTGAGACAAATTATATATATGCAGATTTTATCCACACCAATACATTCGCATGAAATAATCAGACTGTGTGTGCTCTGGAACTTCTTTCTGGTATATACACAGTACCAGGAAGTTTGCTGCACAGAGACTTGAAGACACAGTAACCCGTGATTGGAAGGAGGGGACTGTCTGTGTTCTGAATTTAGTTTCTGGCTGATCTTGGACTGGAGATAGTGCCTGCAGACTGTTGACCTGGTGTGGACTGGAGATAGTGCCTTCAGACTGTTGGCCTGGTGTGGACTGGAGATAGTGCCTGCAGACTGTTGACCTGGTGTGGACTGGAGATAGTGCCTGCAGACTGTTGGCCTGGTGTGGACTGGAGATAGTGCCTGCAGACTGTTGGCCTGGTGTGGACTGGAGATAGTGCCTGCAGACTGTTGGCCTGGTGTGGACTGGAGATAGTGCCTGCAGACTGTTGGCCTGGTGTGGACTGCAGATAGTACCTTCAGACTGTTGGCCTGGTGTGGACTAGAGATAGTGCCTGCAGACTGTTGGCCTGGTGTGGACTGGGGATAGTGCCTGCAGACTGTTGGCCTGGTGTGGACTGGAGATAGTGCCTGCAGACTGTTGACCTGATGTATGCACTGGACTAGATGGTGCAGTTCCATGGAAGGAGCAGAATTGATGCTGCTTCCTAGGAAGACCAGGAGAGGTGGCCCTTGGGAACTTTCAAGTGCTTTTGCCCTCTCCTGAGTGATTTAATGCATTGATATGAAAACAGTGCCAGCCAAAGAAAACCCCTCTTTTCCACTGATCTAATTTCTAGTGGGAGATTATGAAATTTTAAACTCTTTTATCATTTCTTAAACACAGCTGAGCAGCAGGGGACACCCTCTGCAGGGCCTCAGGGTACCTTGAGTGTGCAGCCGCCAGTGCACAGTGTGGGGTCTGGTGCACAGTAGGCACTCCAGAGGATTGTGAGAAACCTCAGATTTCAGGGGAGCAATACTATTTGTAAACCTTATCTTCAAGTTGCTTGACTAAGATGAACTCAGAATGTAACGGGGGCTTTGAGAGATTAAAAAAATCTCGTCAATGTGGGAGCACTTTAGGTGGAGTTATCCCTTTGGCACTGGAAACTACAGGGCACTCTGAGTTAATAGGCATGTTATGCATTTGTTCCTTGGCCTTACGCCTGCATCTGATAGTTAATGTATCCTTAGAGATGCACAGGGAACATTGTTTTGGGAAATTGAAACCTTAGTTCAGAGGCAGTGCATCAGGGTAGCTGACAGAGGCTCTGGAGTCAGAATGCCTGGGTTCAAGTGTCGGGGAAGCTACTCAGAGCCTCAGTTGCTGTATGAAGAAAAAAGGGGTGGGGTGGCTTGGAGTGATGACGCTAATAGTATTTGTATGAGTTTACTGTGACTGCTGTAACAAATCACCACGTACTCAGTGACTTAAAACAACAGAAACTTACTTTCCTACAGTTTTGGAGGTCAGAAGTCTGAAAGGAGTCTTCCAGGCTAAAATCAAGGTGTTGGCAGGTCTGGATCTTTTTAGAGGTTCCAGGAAAGAATATGTTCTTCTTCTTTTTTCTTTTTTTAGACAGTGTCTCCCTGTATTGCCCAGGGTAGAGTGCAGTGGCATCATTATAGCTCACTGTAGCCTCAAAGTCCTGCCTCAGCCTCCTGAGTAGTTGGGACTACCATGACGGTTGGCTAATTTTTCTATTTTTAGTAGAGATGGGGTCTCGCTCTTGCTGAGGCTGGTGTCCAACTCCTGACCTCAAGCAATCTTCTTG
>VSMD01071729.1:0-33792 GCA_008750895.1 Mirza zaza | reverse complement strand
CTACTGAAGCTTTGGAAGGTATTGGAGCATACACTTGGCATATATTATTCTCCCCTCCAAGACCTTACTAAACCTTTACTCACCTTATTCATTGCCCTTGTGTGATTTGAGCATTTCCAGGAATGCTGATATCCATATATTAATCTGATCACTTTTTAATATAATCAGGCCCCTATTAAACCGGCATAAGGGAAATAAATGTCTTATGTCACTTTTCATAATCAGATTTAGTTGTGTCAGACAATTCTTATCCTTTTATCCAAATATTTTTCTGACTAAAAGCATACATATTTGAGACAATATATTACAATAAATAATTTCATGGTCTATAGCTATGAAACAGAATATCAATTTTCCATAAATCATACCTTGATACTAATTTCATTTACATAATGCTAAAAGTGTTTCATAATACTGAACATAGATAATGTATCCAAAGTTACAGGCTGCTCTGGTAACTTATATTCTAATATTGCTTTATATTTACAGGCAGAGTCCCCAAATTTTATTGATGTGTATCAGAGAATTTCACGAAAATATAGAAGGCAAAGCCACATTCCCAACAAATTCCTCCCAAAATTCTAATTAAGAGATGAATTTCTGACAAAACATACTCAAAATTTACATCATGTAATTAGCATTCATGACTCACATGCATATTAACAATTTTCATCATTATATTTGAAGTATATCACTATTTACAAAGTTTTTAATATTCATTTAAACACTACGAGGTGCTATACATATTCTGTTAATCAATGAGTCATATATATGTATGACTCATTAATATATGTTAATATTAACATATAAGTATAATATGTATTAATATGTAAATATAACATGCATTTTTAAATATCCCTTTCTCTCTCCCAATCCACCCATACAGACACAAACACACGCACATATACACACACATGCTATTTGCTTCTTCTGTATTTTAATGCTAGCTCTTACTTAATGTTAGTTCTTACTTTCAGTGTCTTTCTTTTCTCTGATCAATAAGCTCCCAGATGGGAGCTGGTTTCCAGATGTTCTCTGACTAGTCTTTCCTCTATACTGCTACTAATGTTAGCTTTCTAGAAGACAGTCTTTATAAAGACATTGTTTAATGATTCTTCTCTGGTTATAAGATAAACCCCCAATAGCCTCCAAACGTGCTATTCAGAGGCTCCTCCTTTCTTTTCTCCATTTATGTGAATTTTGCTCCAACTAAATGCAAACTTCTTACTATTCCTGCTCTTTTGGACATGTAAAGTTTAACAGATAGTATATAGTCACCCCCAGAGTGATTTTCCCATGAAAACTCTTGATAGATATTTATTTCCTAGCTTATATATCACCTCATCTAGTTATATATATATATATGTATATATATATATTATATGTAATATATATATAAATGAATACTCTATATATAATAAAAGAAAATTTATGGGGCTTCTTTCTGAGACCTCATGTGGAGTGAGTTGCCCCCATAGGAAGTTATATATTTGTTTTCAGTTTTATACCATTTTTCATGAAAAAGTGACTCTTTAAGACTCTTGTCAAAAAGATGTGTTTGTGGAGGAGATGGTTAATATTCCTAAGCCATAGCTACACTGACTCTTTGTTTCTGGTCTGGGTGCACAGTATCTATTATAAATGGAATAAAAAATACCATTTTCTATTCACATTTGCATTTATTTATTCTAACATTGAGAAGACCAATTTTACCTTCTCTTTCAAATTTTGAATGTTTTTAATCTTTAATGACTTCACTAGCAGGGATTTGGTAAAAGATAAGATTGAAAATGAGGCTTCACAAAGAACTCAGCTTTGAAAATCTTTCTAAATCCTTAATAAGACTCTCAAGGTTGTTCAAAATGACCGTAGGGTCATACAAAAATATTATCAAGTTTTACAAGTGAGTATCTTGGGTGGGAACTGGTTGGCCAGAGGTTGGAGGGGAGATAAGTGGTTCTGTTAATCTCTTTTGTATAATACCTGGTGCTGCAAGGGAAACTTATGGGTACCTTGTAAGTGTTATTTCAAGATAATGAATATATAAGGAAGCACTATGGCAGGCAACATTTGTAATCTTACCATGTTCTCATCCTACATCACAGTTAGAGCTTTCTCAGCAGCACAATGAAACTGCTGCTTGATTGCAATGCTAGTGAAAATTCATTCAACCATTCTCTTAGGGGTCAATTTTCAAATTATAATATGAAATTTAATCAACTTTCTCTATGGCTTATTTTTTAAAGTCCATTTGCTATAATGATCATTGCTTAATGACTATGGTGTTGGCTACGTTCTTGCTGCCTGAAGTTTGGTCTTTGGTCTGGCAGCTTTATGAGCATCACCTGGGAATTCATTAAAAATGCGGAGCTTCAGGTCCCACCCCAGATCTATTAAATCAGAATCTGCATTTTAACAGAACGCTCAGTTGATTCAAATGCACATTAAAGTTTGAAAGACATTGATGTAAGACATCACCAAGCATAATTTTCTGGATTCCATTAGTTTGACACAATATAATAAGCTTAAAAGGTAAAACTAACATTAAATTATTCAATCATAACACACTAAGGGAAAGAGTATTTGCTGTCTAATTCTGGAGTATTTTTGACCACCAAATCATAATGACCTTAATAAAACCCTATTATGAGTCAAGTAATTTTATCTGTAGCTCTCTTTTTTTGTTTGTTTGTTTGTTTGTTTTTGTTTTTGACAGAGTCTCCCTTTGTTGTCCAGGCTAGAGTGAGTGCTGTGGCATCAGCCTAGCTCACAGCAACCTCAAACTCCTGGGCTCAAGCAATCCTCCTGCCTCAGCCTTCCGAGTAGCTGGGACTACAGGCATGTGCCATCATGCCCGGCTAATTTTTTTTCTATATATGTTAGTTGGTCAGTTAATTTCTTTCTATTTATGGTAGAGACGGGGTCTCGCTGTTGCTCAGGCTGGTTTTGAACTCCTGACCTCGAGCAATCCACCCGCCTCGGCCTCCCAGAGTGCTAGGATTACAGGTGTGAGCCACTGCGCCCGGCCCTGTAACTCTCTTTGGATCACAATTTCTACTTTGTGTTTTAGTTACTTATGTATAAGCCTCATTTTCTAAACAGTTCTTTGAAATGCTTGAATATAGGAACTTATTTTATATTCCACAGAACTTAGAAAACAGTAGGCTCCCAACATCCTGAGTTTATAATTACTCAATATTCTAGATCAGTGGTTTATTGGAAAAATAAATATTACTTTATTTGTTACCTTGGTATATTTCCTTTGGATATTGTATAGCATATTTTAACCTTTCAATTATTATATATATTTTAAGTGCTCATAAATATTTTTTAAATATATATTATTAATGTTATTTATAGTTTTGGTAATTCCATTCATGCATATATGCAAAAAATGTTTATTAATTATCTACTCTATGCCAGGCACTGTTTTATATGCCTGAGGAACAGCAGGGAACAAGACAACCAAAACCTCCTTTTTTTATGGAGTTTACATTTTAGTGAGAAAGAAAGAAAAATGAATAAAAACTATGTAGTAAATCACTTAGCAATATTTGCTCTAGGGAAAAATAAAGCAGGAAGTATAATAAGGGATGCAGAGATAGCGAGAAAGGGCCGGGCGTAGATGGTTGGTGCCCCATTGAGCTTTATAGGAACTAGACTCTAGGAGTGAAGATTAACCTTAGATGCTTGACTTTTTAAGGTAGTTGATATAAATGGGGGAAAAAAGACATATAGGAATTAATTTTGGTAATCTTGATACAGATAATGGTGAGAGACTTATGAGAATTGGGGAGCTGTTAGGTAGGGTCTTACCGTGATGACACAGAGTCCTATAGCGTGCTTCACTCTGTACAAGGATGACTAAGAGGCCAGGAATGGGTTGGCCTTATCTGGAACATGAAGATGTATTGGGTCCCATCTTGAGTCATATTTCTAAAAGCACTTTATTTTCTATATCTCATTTGATCCTCACTTAGGCACATGATTCAGAAATTATTATCCTTAATTCATGTAAAAAAAAAAAAAGGCCAGAGATTAATAATATTTAGTTGGTGACCTAGCTTTGCTAACTTAAAGGCAAGCATCAGACCACGCTGTCTACAGTGAAATAAAATAAAATTTACCCTGAAATAAAATCTAGATTTCACCCCAAACCTACCATTAATTCAAACCAGTAAAGCATACACAATGTAAGAAAGAGAGACATCCTTTCCGTTGCTGTAGTCCATGAACCAAAATCTTTCCAGGACTACCCTGTACGTTTTGCAAGGCCATTGGTTAGAAAACCATGATTCACCATTCCCACTCTTAGAAATCTTTCCCACCAGGTTTGCGAGCTCTGAATCAAAATCAATTTTATTAGATAGGAATATAAGGCAGAGAGGCAATGATAAATTAAAGCAGAGATCTCTTGTCAGAAGGAAAGTTTAAGTTATCTGGAGTGTCCAAAATGGCATGCCCCATATACATTCATGTCCTCACACTGTAAACAAGTCAAGGCTTCTTCACGGTTGTTTAGCTTCAAGGCAGGCAGGCCTAGTGAGATGCTAAGCAGAAGTGGCAGGAAGGCTAACACAGTGTCACAAAGAAGGCAGGACACCTCAACCTATATAGAGCACCCATCCCTGAGAACACTAGCTTATCTGCATGAAGTAGAAGTCTCTGCTTTCCTGTACTTCTGTTCACATATGAAACATTTAAAATAGCCTTAAGTGATGAAAGCCTTGGAAAGTTTTTGAAACTGAACATATAGTTGCTGGCAAATCTTTGCTATTCATATTCTCCAGGTGAAGTGTTCCTCCACCCTCTTTAGCACTGCATTGTGATGGCTATCATAACATTATCTTGTCTAATGGCTCTGATCCCTCAGCAGTGATGGATGCCTGCCTTGCCTACAAATGGTTTAACTCCACAAATGTAAAAGGGAATGAGGACTGTCAGTCCCTGACATTGCTGAAAAGCAATGGATTGTCTAGTTCCTGGGCTCTCAGTCATATTGAAATCACCCTGAGTCAGGGAGCCGTGTGGTTACTAGCCCCTGAAACCTTTAATATTATTCTGCAATTGTTTTGAGAGTGTCAGGTTAAATGTAAATAACACTTTAACTCCTCTAATTATTCCCAATGCCTGCATTTATAATCCAATCTATCAATAATCATTTGTAGCCCAACTTTTATTCCACTGAAAGCTACTTGGGGGATCCATGAAGGAAAAAAAAATTGTGGTCTGAGTAATCTGAATTTTATTAGATGTATATAGTTGAATAACTGAAGAAAAATGACATTTACTTTATTTTATTTTTTCTTTGTTTTTTAAAAATTACTTCTTACCATGGAACACAAATAACATATTAAAAGAAACAAAAAAGGACACAGAAATAATAGCTACTTTTTTTTTTTGACTTCTATAGGGCCCTCAGAGCAAGATTACTTATCTCTATCATCTTTCTACATATCTATCAACTATTTATCAACATGATGGGATTGATAAAGAAAACAATTAAAATTACTGAGGAAATACTAACTGCCAAATATTTTTCCTGCAATAAATTATGTTTTCTCAGCAATCCTGTGTGTTGGGAAATACCCCAATTTCATAGAAACTCATTGGAGAAAGTTACGTAAAATTAGTTGTCTGACAAACACCAGAACTGTTATTTGAATTTAGGATTTTCTATTATTCTACTTTCTATTCAAGTGTTTGTGTCCTTTCCTCCATATGATTCTGCCTCAGGGCCAGGAATTTGATGGAAACTTAGGTGGGAAAGTGGTGTTATTTTTCACTTGCCAGTCCCTCCAAGTAGCAGTTAGCAGATCTTATTCCACTGTCAGACTTTTGGAGGACAGATGGGTCAGAAATGAATAAGACAGATGAATTCTGGCTGAAGTCATGATGACATCTGAACCAATTACACTCTTTTTTTTTTTTTAACTGAAGAGATTTCACTCTGTTGCCCAGGCTGGAATGCAGTGACACGATCATAGGATCATAGCTCACTACAGCCTTGAACCCTCGAACTCTTGTGCTCAAGTGATCCTCCTGCCTCAGCCTCCAGAGTAGCTAGGACCACAGGCCCTCACAACCATGCCTGACTCCCAAGTTGTGTCCTTTGCTCTGCACTCCCATTTCTGCTACAGAATAGTATAATGAATATAAGGACTAACTGATTTTATGTCAATTACTTCAGAGATAGATTTTACTGTGGTTATTTATAAGGTGATAGAATGATAAAGAATTGATAAAGAAAACAATTAAAATTACTGAGGAAATACTAATTGCCAAATATTTTTCCTGCAATAAATTATGTTTTCTCAGCAATCCTATGTGTTGGGAAATACCCCAATTTCACAGAAACTCATTGGAGAAAGTTACGTAAAATTAGTTGTCTGACTAAAATAGGTTAAGTGTCACTTTTCTGAAGTACTTGAGACCAAAAGTGTTTTAGATTTTGGATTTTTTTGGATTTTGAAATATTTGTATATACATAATAGGATATGTTGGGGATGGGAACAAATGTAAACACAAAAGTCATCTATGTTTCATATATACTGTATACACATAGCCTGAAGGTAATTTTATATAATATTTTTAATGATCTTGTGAATGAACAAGGTTTTGACTTCATTTTGACTGTGACCCATTGCAAAATTCACAGGTGTAGAATTTTCCACTCATGGCATCATGCTGGTACTCAAAAGTCTTGGATTTTGGAGCATTTTGAATTTCATATTTTCAAATTAGGGATGCTCAACCTGTACCTAAAGTTTGAATGGTGCCTTCAGATTTTGGACATTCAATTCTTCTTATTCAATCTCTAGCATTATGGCCGGGCACGGTGGCTCACGCCTGTAATCCTAGCTCTCTGGGAGGCCGAGGTGGGCGGATCATTTGAGCTCAGGAGTTCGAGACCAGCCTGAGCAAGAGCGAGACCCCATCTCTACTATAAATAGAAAGAAATTAATTGGCCAACTAATATATATAGAAAAAATTAGCCGGGCATGGTGGCACATGCCTGTAGTCCCAGCTACTCGGGAGGCTGAGGCAGGAGGATTGCTTGAGCCCAGGAGTTTGAGGTTGCTGTGAGCTAGGCTGACCCCACGGCACTCACTCTAGCCTGGGCAATAAAGTGAGACTCTGTCTAAAAAAAAAAAAAAAAAAAAATTACATTACAATCAATTCCACAACTTTTTCTTTTCAGAGCTAAGAATTTGAAGATCAATGTTGCCTTATTCTATAAAGATAAAAATTAAACAAATGAACAAATTCAGCTAGTTCTTTATAGTTATTACCAATAAAATCATGGTGAAATTGGTGTTTGAGAGATTATTTTCTTTCCTTTAGGATTGGATATTTCCTTTAATATTGTAGTCATTGAGAGAGGATCATAACACAATCTAGCCATGAATACATTATGTTAAAAGTTAATTAATATCTCTACAAATTAAACCAGATGTCATAAGACTCATAAAATGAAAGAGGCATTAAAGATTATATAATCTATTATTCAGATAAAAAATGATACGCAGGGCACTTATGTGATTAACCCAGCATCTAGACAGTTTCTGCAAGAGGAAACTTCCAGCCCACAGTTTTTGAATTCATCTCTAACATCTCTAAAAACACTGATTTGCTTTGCTTTCCACCCACCCTATTTTCTTGACTTACAGATATTAACAAAAAGGCAAATTTTAATTTTGCATTTATTTTCTATCATCATAGATCTAAACATAGTCTGAGGTGACAAGGTGCGTTATAGTTTATTTGCTCAAGTATGATACACACGCCTTGATTTTCAATGAATTGTGAGGGCATTCTGCAGTCTGCAGTCAGACACCTGCAGGCAATCAACCACACTCCTACCCTACTGCACCTTGAACTACAGCTCTTGGCAAGCACATCGCAGTGGTAGTCAACCATTGTGTTTCACAGTAAAGAAGAACACCGGTGCAGGAAGAGTGAGGCTCACGAAGGGTTGGGCTACCTTTGGCTCTCAACATTGCCCTGTCAGAAATAAAGTGTTTTTATCAGGATGAACCAACTCCTCATTACTCATCCTCTGGACCGGCTGACTCAGATTGCCACTGCCTAGCCAGGACAAGAAAGTTAAACTCCAAATTCTCTGCTCCAGCTTTGACACAAAAGCCCGATTTATCTAGTACTGAAGCATCACCCAATGTAACCTTTGTATAAGAGGAAGCTTTTGAAAATATATTCACCTTTTGAATCCATTAGGTTATTTCCTACAAGTTTACTGCCTCAGGTAGAAGAAAAAAGTCGATATATTTCTGAAATTTTAGCTAGATATACCAAATACGATAATTCTGAAACACAATGACTTTTTTTTTCTCCTATGGTGCCAAATTTTGCCTGGCTATTTTTATCACACAATACTGGCATGCCAGGTTTTAAAGGGCAGTACAATTTTTTTATAAACCCACAATTTTCTCCTGATCTGTTCTATTATCTTGAATTTTCCCTTTTTAAGATAAAAAAGTATTGCTTAAGAAGAATACGTGATCAAAGTAGCAAATAAACATAAGAATGCACAAAGAGGAAATCAACAAATAACTCATACACAATGACTTTGAAAATATTTGTATATATTTCTGTATACATGTACATTTCTTTTTTAAAAAAATAGAAATATCATGTACAAAATCTGCTTTTGTTGATTTAGAATTTGATAGTGATTATTTTCCCAAATCTAAAGTCATTATTTTCTAGCATTTTAAAAATCTTTGGAGTATTTCATTAAAGTACAATAATTTATTTTAGCAATTTCTATTGTTGGACATTTAGATCATTTCTGATTTTTCACTATTATAGATAAAGTTTGTTAAATATTACTTTTATCTTTGCACAGCTCAGAATAAATTCCTATAAGTGACCGGCAATTCAAGGGATATACTAACTTTTACCTTCAACAATTTTATACCATCTTGTGCTTCTAATACTCAAGGGATCTTGTTTATTTGTTCATTTAAAAAATGTTTCATGGTGGCCAATTCTGCGCCAGGCAGTAACCTGGGTACTGGGGCAATGGTCAAGGAAAATAGACACAGCCTCAGCCCTGGAGACGGAAACACAATCTATTTAGGAGAGAAGTGATTAGTCAAATAATTATACTGTTAATTATTAATTAATAATTAACACTATTAATACTAGGTAAATAGTATAAGACAGCAGGAAGGAAGCTGTATTTTGTGTATATTTTTAACTCTAGTGTATATACTTTGTTATTTTTGTATTTTTATTACTAGTATTATTTACTCATTTATAAACTTCTAAATTAAATGGGAATGTCCTATGCTCATTATGTTATCAATATTGATTTTAAAAATAATTCTCACATTCAAATGTTGGTTAATTATATAAGCACATTGACCTTTTGTCAGATCTTATAAGTATTTTCCCTCTAGATTAGAAAGCAAGATTTTACTATTTTTGACATACAAAAGTTTTATATTTTGTAGAAAAATCTACCAGACATTTCCTTTATGCTTTATGACTTAAGTGTCATACTTAGAAAGGCCTTTTCCCACTAAGATTACACAGACAAACCTAACCTTTCTGAATTTATTGCTAGAAGTACGTTCCTTGACCTGCTAAGAGGAATTTACACATCTCAAAAGCAGAGTTAATCTTTAGTTATAAATACTTTGCTTTTGTCAACCTCATGGTCTTATTTTATTTATGGCTAACCCTTTATTATCTATGATATTGAGAAAGTTATAACCACACATGTTGAAAATGGTTTTAAAATCACCACTCTGTAAATGTATAGAAATAACCTAGGGTTGGTGGTGTTCACACCATGTGTTAGCACACACTTTAATGCAGCTACCTATCTTCAGTCTTGGTGAAAGATTTGCATGAAGAGTCTATTATGTTATCATGGAAAGATACTAAGTTCTCTGCCAAGAATCCTGGGTTGTGTTTTAAATCCACCATCAACATACTGAAATTGGAGGTATGATTTTGACTTCTGAGCTCCCAGTAAAAAAAATTAAAATAATCCCTCATCTATTGTAAGAATGACATTACATTAACTAATTAATTCAAAAAGCATTTAATGATGTTTTTGGCATCTAGCCTCAAGAGGATATACATATATTAAGACAAAAATTCACATACTAAAGAAACACAGTGAAGGCTTTAAAATAATCATTTTCATCAAAGTTTGATGAGAGTTACAGGAGAAATGTGCTCTGAAAGCTGAGGTAGCACAGATGATGGGTACCTGGCTCAGACAGTGAGAGCCAGGGAAACTTTCCCAGAAGAGCCGACGCCTTGGCTGAATTCTGTGAAAAGGGCTACACAGCCTCTTGAAGAATAATGGGACAGTGTGTTTCTAGGCAACATTCTTTCATAAGACATAGCATGCTGTTTTAGAACAGCAAGTAAATCCCTATGGGTAGAGATGGGGTGCAGGGTGTGCAAAGAGGCTGGAGAACTTATCTTTGTGTTAGATAGTTTCGACTCCAAAGACTATGGATAATCATTGAACATTTTTAGCTGCCAAATAACATGATCAGAAGGAAAGAGACAAAGATAGTTTCAGAAGTGAAGAAGAGCATATAGACACATTAAGGCCTTAGTCACCAAATTTAGAAAAGTTAATGAGCATCCAAGAAAATAGCCTGAAACTAGAAGAATAACAAAAAATCCACAATATAAGTAGCAATGTTTTAATAATAAGATTTAAACATGAGGTTGGCTTCTAAAATTGTTATGCAAATTCAAAAATACTTGTGGTAAAAAAAACCAAACAAAAATATTCAGGAAGACTCTGACAAATAAATTATAATACTTAAAAGATTATGGTTACATATGCATGAATACACATATAGACCAAAGGAACAGAAGAGAAAGACTGGGAATAACCCAAATGCATATGGAAATTTTGTGTATAGTAAATGCAATTATTTCAAATTACTGGAGTTAAGATGCATTTGTGAATAAATGATTGTGATTCAACTGGGCGAGAGAATTTAGATCCATATCTCTGAACATATATAATCTCCAAATTAATATTTAGGTGTAAAAAATAAAACTACACCTGTGTTCAAAGAAAATATAGGTAAATAATTTTATAAAATTGCAGCAGGGAAGATTTTTCTATTTATGGCCCAAAACCTAGAAACTATGAAATTATAAACTGAGAAAATCAACTATAAATACATTAAAAACCATCTTCATGGCAAAAATTATCATGCAAAGACAAAATAAGAATATATCACAGGAAACATATTAATATCCCTAGAGAGATCATCAAGAAATCAATATGAAAAGGATCAACAGTTCATTAGCTAAATGAGCAGAGTATAAACATAATTCATAGAAAAATGGATACAAATAGTCGTTAAGCAGATGAAAAAATGTGTAAATTTACTCTAATTAAGGGATACCCAAAACTTCAAAAGATTAACCACACAGTAGTTGATAGAACAATGTAGAAAAGGCATTCTCATAAGTTGTTGGCAAAAATATGAAGAAGCACAACTTCTATAAAGAAAAATTTGGCAATATCTCTTGAAATTACGAAAGTATCATGCTTTGATTCTGCAAACCCACTCTTGGGAATCTATCCTATAGATATACCTGAACATGTGCAATTTAAGTGTACAAGATTAGTTATTGCAGTGTCTTTTGTCACTGTAGCATATTTGCATACTTTAGAGTTTAGAAGCAAAATAAAATTTAGGATACAACTACACATAAAAATATAATGGAGTACTTAATAAAATGAATAATCTCTCTTTGTTCCGATAATAAATAATCTCTAGAATATATTTTTAGATTGTAAAAAGTTCATATAAAGGGCAGGAGAGAATATATATTAGTATCTCTTAGAATGTGCATAAAGAAACAATGGGAGAATACACAAAAAACTGACTAACATTGGTTTCACATAGAATAGCTATGATGAAACAAGACAAAGATTAGAACCAAGACTTCTCATTGTACACCTTTCATATTGCTTTGATTATTACACAAATTATAGATTTGAAATATAAAACTAATATAAAATAATAAAATATGGTATAAATAGGAATACTATTGCATATACATATATAACTTTTACAGAATATATTAATATAAACAACTGAAGTAAACAAACAATATTTAAAACAGAAAAGAGTTTCACATTTATTCTTATAAAGTATTTACCTAAATAATTATTTCATGAGGGAATAACTTCAGACATTTACTATGATCATAAAATAATAAATATAGATGCCTTGTATACCATTTTAGCCACTTCTTTATTTGTACAGTTGTATGATAAAACATAACTATATCTAATCATAACAAAATAAAAGGATACTTTTAAGGTTGCATAGAACAGAAAACAAAAATACCTGTTTACCTTCTGCATATTGCTAATTTGAAGTTCTAGGAAGTTTACCCTATTTGCATACTATTAATATAGTAGAGATGGAGAGTGTCTGTGGCTGCATGGTTTATAAAAAGCACTGTTTAATTTTTAGTGTTCCTCGGGGAAGTTTATTTTGGTTTCCTTTTTTGACGAGAGTGGTAAAGCTCCAATAAAAGCCAACTAAGGCTAAAATCAATAGTATCATCAGTCACTTGCTGCTTCTCAGGCCCTCCATGTTCTGCTGTAGCATTCAAAGTTGTGCCTGTGAAAAATGGAGCTTTAACCTTGGAAGCTAGAGCAATTGAATACTAAAATGGATTTGACTACTTTAGAAGAAGTCTTTCAAAAGCCTTCAAGATTCTTCTGGTGACAAAATATTTACTCCTGCAAAGCTTCAACTCTAAACTGAATGAAAATGACGGACTTAGACAGAAACTTTCAGGAAAATGTATAATGAAAATATGCCAAAACAGACATCGCAGACAAACACAAAGCAACAGACAAGAATACAACCAGGTCTGTGGTTATTATTGAAGGTGGAGAGGTGGGCAATTAAGAGATAGAAACAGATTCTGCCCAATATTCCCTCAGGGTTTTGATGGAGAAAGGGCTGAATGCCCAAAACAAGAAAATGGAAGGGTTAAACATTTTAAATTAGCAAGAAGGCAACAAAAGAAGGAAGGTGGAGGTAGGAACAGTAATTATTTGGTGCATATTCAAATCATTCATTGAGCTTTGTAAGAGAGGATCGAAATAATAATCCAATAGCCACATTACTTTTCATTTGGCCTTCATATTTCTATCTTTCATAAACAAGTCTTTTAAAATGGGTGGGGTAGTGATATTAGAGCTTGGCAAAGAAAATTAGTATTAATAATTTAAAGCTTGACTTTCCAGCAAGTAATGGACCACCTGAGGGATTCCATAAAATAGCTGCAAGTTGTCATCTTATACAGGGGTAGGAGCTTCTAATCAGTGATTAGATTTGTTAGTTTCAGTTCCCTGGACCTACATTTTGTTGTTATTGTTTGTTTCCTTGCTTGCCTGCCAGTAAAGGGTCAAACAGCAACACATCTTGGAAAAACATAAATAAATTAGTAGTTTATAATAATTACTTTTAACATTTTCTTTTAAGTTTTAGGTGTTATCAGGCAGCTGAAAGAAGATTTGGCATCTAGTCATTACATGAAGGTTTAAAATGAAATCGAGGACACTCTAAAGTGACAGATGGAACTTCAACTGTTCACAGTGAGAGAGGGCTGAGGGTTCTTAGTGCACTGAATTTCAAATACAGTGATTGTAAAAACTATGAATTTGAAAAGATGGGTTGAAAATCACTCATTTCTTTTTATAAAGATGAATGATAGCAAAACTGCATGGCTTTGAGTATATCTTGGGATTCAAGGCATTTCTAATTCACACTTGATATAGAGAGACTAAGTTGAACTCTCTTCAGTATAACTTTATGTAAAATCTTTATGTAAATGACAAGGTACCCCATCAGAGCCATTATTCTCTAGGCCGTCGTGCCCTGATGTTTGAGCTTATGTTGTATGTTAAAATTAGCCTTTGTATGTTTTCTGTGTTTTTCCTTGTCCATTGTCTCCCTGTCTCCCTCTCCCTGATGACTGAAAGCTGCATGATGGTGAGGATCATCTATGCTTTCTTCTTCTTTTTTTATTGCAAAGTATTATGGAAGTACAAGTGTTTTTCGTTACATGGATCACCTTGGTAATGCTTGAATCAGGGTTGACCGTGTTCCAGTCACCTGGATAGTGCTCAGTGTACTCATGAGTTAGGTGTTCACCTATTCCCTCCATCCCCCTTCCCCATGCTTGATTTCCATTGCATTTTACTTCATTCTATGCACACATAAGCTCATCAGTTAGTTCCAATTTGTTAATAATAGTGAGTAAATGTGGCGTTTATTTTTTCATTCTCTAGATACTTCACTTAGGATAACGGTCTCCACTTCTAACCAAATTGTTGCAAAATGCATTAACTCATCCTTGTTCATGGCTGAGTATTCCACAGTATACATATATCACATTTTGTTCATCCACTCATGAATCGATAGGCATTTGGTTGATTCCACATCTTTGCAATTGTGAATTGTGTTACAATAAATATTTGAGTGCAGGTGTTTTTTTGATAAAATGACTTCTTTTCCTTTGGGTAGATACCCAGTAGTGGGATCACTAGATCGAATGGTAGGTCTACTTTTAGTTCTTTCAGAATTTCCATACTGTTTTCCACAGAGGTTGTACTAATTTGCAGTCCCACCAACAGTGTATAAGTGTTCCTTTCTCTTTAAATCCATGACAGTATCCATCGTTTTGGGACTTTTTGATAAAAACCATTCTCACTGCTATTAAGTGATATCTCATGGTGGTTTTGATTTGCATTTTGCTGATGATTAGTGATGTTGAGCATTTTTTCATATCTTTATTGGCCATTAGTCTATCTTCTTTTGAAAAGCTTTTGTTCATATCTTTTCCCCACTTTTTAATGTGGTTGTTTGATTTTTTTTCTTGCTGATTTGCTTGAGTTCTTCGTAGATTCTGGTTGTTACTCTTCTATCAGATGTATAGCTTGCAAATATTTTCTCCCATTCTGTAGGTTTTCTCCTTGCTCTGCTGATTGTTTCTGTGGCTGTGCAGAAGCTTTTTAATTTAATCAGGCCCCTTTTATTTATTTTTATTGTTGCTGTGATCGTCCTTGGGTTCTTCTTCTTAATTTCTTTGCCCAGGCCAATATCTAGAAGAGTTTTTCCAACATTTTCTTCTATCAATCTTATGATTTCATGTCTTAGAGTAAAGTAAGTTATCCATCTTGAATTAATTTTTGCAAGTGGTGATAGATATGGATCCTGTTTCAATCTTCTACACATGGCTACTCTATTTTCCTACCACCATTTATTGAATAGGGCTTCTTTTCACCAGTGTATATCATTGTCTGCTTTGTCAAAGATTAGATGGCAATATGTTGGTGGTTTTATATCTGGATTTTCTGTTTTTTTACATTTGTCTATGTCTCTATTTTTGTGCCAATACCATGCTATTTTGGTTGCTATAGCTTTGTAGTATAGTTCGAAGTTTGGAAACATGATACCTCCTGATTTTTTCCTTTTGTTTAAAATTGCTTTGACTATATGGGCTCTTTTCTGGTTCCAAAGGAAGTGTAGAATTACTTTCTCAAGATCTGTGAAATATAATGTTGATATTTTGATGGGGATTGCACTGAATCTGTAAAACACTTTGGGTAGTGTATACATTATAACAATTTTGATTCTACCAATCCATGTGCATGATATGTTTTTCAACTTGTTTACATCATCTGCAATTTCTTTCCTCTGCGTTTTCTAATTCTCTTTGTAGGGACCTTCCACCTCTTTGGTTAAGTATATTCCTAGATATTTTATTTCCTTTTTAGCAATTATGAATGGCATTTAGTCTCTGATTTGACTCTAAGCTTGACCATTATTAGTGTATTGGTATAACTTTATTTGTATACATTCCTTTATTAACCTGAGCCTTCATTACTGAATTTATTTATCGATTCCATAGGTTTCTTGGTGAAATCTTTGGAGTTTTCTAAATATAAGATTATATTGTTTGCAAAAAGCAATAGTTTGACCTCCTCTTTCCCAATTTGGATACACTTAATTTCATTTGTTTACCTGATTACTCTGGTTAGGACAGCCAGTACTATGTTCAATAGAAGTGGTGATCGTGGACATCCTGCCCTGTTCTAGTTCTTAGTGGGAATGCTTTCAACATTTTCCCATTCAGTATGATGTTGACTGTGAGACTGTCTTATATGGCTTTTTAAAATTTGAATTATATTCCTTTTATGCCTAGTTTGTTGAGGGTTTTTATAATGAAACTTTGCTGAATTTTGTCAAATACTTATTCTGCATCTATTGAAATGATCATATTATGGTTTTGCTTCTGTTTATGTGGTAATCACATTTATCGATTTGCATATGTTGAACCATCCTTGTATCCCCGTGATAAAGCCTGCTTGGTCCTGGTGGATTATTTTTAGACGTGCTGTTGAATTTGATTTGCTTATAGTTTATTGAGGATTTTTGCATCCATCTTCATAATGAATATTAGTCTATAGTTTTCTTTTTTTATTGTGTTTTTTCCTGGCTTTGGTATCAAGGTGATACTAGCTTTCTAGAATAAGTTGGGGAGTATTCCCTCCTTCTTGATGTTATAGAATATTTTTTGCAGAATTTGTACCAACTCTTCTCTATAGGACTGATAAAATTCAGCTGTGACTCCATCTCCTTAAGGGCTATATTTTGGTGAAAGATTTTTTATTGCTTCTTCAATCTCATTGCTTATTATTGGTCTGTTCACTTCTATTTCTCCCTGATTGGTTCTTGGGAGGTTTTGTTTCCAGAAATTTGTCCATTTCCTCAATGTTTTTGAGTTTATGTTCACAGATATTTTCATAATGTTCACACGATACTTTGTATTTCTATAGTATCAGTTGTAATACCACTTTTTCATTTGTGCAATTGAGTTTATTTTTTCCTTTCTCTTCTATTCCTTGTTAAGCTAGCAAGAGGTCTATCAATTTTGTTTATCTTTTCAAAGAACTGACTTTTTGTTTTTGATCCGCTGTATTAGTTTGTTTTTGAATTAATTTATTTCTGCTCTGACCTTACTTATTTCTTTATTTCTTCTGCTGGCTTTGGGTTTGGTTTGCTCTGCATTTTCTAGTTCCTTGAGACATGTCATTAGACAGTTGATTTGTGATCTTTCTATCTTTTTTATGTAGGTGTTTAAGACTATGAATTTTCCCCTTAGGGATGTTTTTGCTGAATCTCATAAAGTTTGATAGGTTACTTCCCCTTTGTCATCCACTTCAAGGAATCTTTTAATTTTCATCTTAATTTTATTATTGATCCAGTAATCATTCAGCCATAGGTTGTTTAATTTTCATGACTTTGTATAGACTTAAGTGTTTCTTTTGTAGTTGATTTTCAGATTTAATCCACTGTGATCTGAGAAGATACATGGTGTAATGTCTACTTTTTTGAATTTTGGGGACCATGACTTCTGCTGAGAGCACAGCCTTCCTGTGGGGGGAGGAGTGCTCCATGAATGTGCTGGGGCTAGGATCCAAACTGCATTCTCCTCTCAGTTCTGCCCACACAGGCTCTGTTGCCTCCTGAGATAGTTCAAAAATCTCTCCTCCATGCTCCTGAGCAATAAGATCAAGACCTGGTTGGTTCAGGATCCCACCTATAGGCCTGTCCCCAGGTCCTCAAAGATCAATCTATGACCATGCCAAGAAGAAGCATGCTGGTCCCAAATTGCCTATGAGGTGCTCGAGCAGCTTTGACATCCCTCCACTTCACGGTGTGCCCTGCTCTGATGGAGCCACCATACAAGCAGCACTGGGGGGTACCTAGTGAGCAAAGAGCTCATAGTCTGAGCACCCTTCAGTCTGCTGCAGGACCTTCAGAGGAAAGGTTTGAGCACCATTCTCTGTGGAAGCCTCAGTGTGGTGGCTTAGTTGTTTCTTTCAGCAGCCATGGCCGGAGAGGAGGGGGCAAAGTGGTAGGAAAAGAGTCTAGATGGAGGAAAGCTAACATTCTGGTCATCTCTGGCCCTTCCTCTGGAAGGCAGCCCACCTGGAATATCCAGGCTCTGGCATCATGCAGAAGCCCTAGGACTCACTGGACTCATGTGGCTCTAGCAGTCAGGGCCAGAGTTGGGAAATGTCTGTGTGGGAATGAGCAAGATGAAACCTGAGGAGTTGAAGCTCCTTAGGGATGACAAAGGCACATGGTGTTTAGATAAGTAATACAGTGCCTGCCATCCAGGCTTGGGTCTATGTTAACAAGAAGTACCGCAGGGGAGCTGGGAGCCTGGTACTTTGTCCACAAGAAGCTCCCAGTTCACTGGTGGCGGTGAGTTTTTGGGCTCGGGAGGGTATAAAATCTCTCCAGGAGCTTGGAAACCCGCTGACCGTCAGAGTTGCGAGGGAGCGAAAAGCAAAAACACTTCACCCACTCTTTTTGGTGGACTCCAAGCCTCTCAGGGGTTGATCTCTTCTGATATTTTGCTTCTTCTTGTTCTACTCCTCAGCTTCTTCCCATGGAGTCTCTTGTAGTCTCAGGCACCCTTCCCTCAAAATTATGCCTGATCTATGTTTGTTTGTTTCTTCTTTTTCATCTAAAACTTTTCCTTCTGACTGAGATGCTCTGGCAGCTGGTGTCTCTGGTCAGCCATCTTGAATAGCATCTATGCTTTCTTTACAATTGTAGACATGGCACAGAGTAAGTGCTCAGTGACTGTTGAATTAATGAGCATGATCGATCAAGCAACCCAACAATCAAAACAGAAGGTTTTTATCTTCTATTTGGAATCAAGGCATGAAATTATATAGTTGATGCTCTAGAGGCAAATTTCCCAAGAAAATCTGGTCATTGAAATTTTTGTTTTTATGTTGCTTGACAGTCTTATGCACATTCTCTGATTTGTAGATTTTCAGGGTAATAGATATATTTGCCTAGCACAAAGAAGAACAGATCATATACCAAGCCTAAGAAGTTCTTTTAGGATCTTCAATATCTTTTCTAGACTTCAGTAAGCTTATTATAGAACAGTTCATCTCTATCAAGAATACATGGCGATTCTTCTAAAAAAGATCATCTTGCTGGCCCCATTTTTTCAATGCTGAAAATATCACTTGCCTAAGAGAATATACAAGTATATGGAGGAAAGGTGTTTCTTTTACACACCTGAATTTATTTTATATATAATACTATTTTAAAATTCTGTGCAGGCACCTTTCTGAAAACTACATTTGTTGCCACAACTCTATTGAGTAGGCATTATTATCAACATGACACACATGAGTAAATGAAGCTTCTAAGAGGATAAATACCTTGCCAAAATTTCTCAGCTGGCAACTGATGGAGCTAAGATTTAAAACCAGGTCATCAAACTGTGAACAAAGTTCATACTCTTAAACACTTCCCTACTACTATTCATAGTTCAGACTAGGATTTTATTTTTGTGTCTGAAATAGGCTTGAGAGCTACGTTGTAACCCAGGGTTTTCACAGAGCAGAGTGATGTATTGGCCCCATTTCATGAGGAATGTAGATAGAAATGGCCACAGCTGGGTAAAAAGTTGAGAAGAAAAAAAAAACAAAAAACATGACTTTTTCTACCTTTATGTCCTTCCTCATTATGTTTCTGACCTTAATGAAATTTCTGCCTAGAAAAGAGTAATCTTGATTCAAATTGGGCAGAACTACACCAGCCTTGGTCAATAATATGACACTCTGGACACAGGGATTTAATAGCCTCATTAAGCCTAATTACAATGAAATTCACAGACACATGATCTCTAACAAGGGCTTTGGCCATCCTTTCAATTAGTTCATAAGGCACTTAATGTTGTTTAACTATTGCTTCAGTGAGAGGATGTTTTAGAGAGGAAATCACTTCTGAGTTTCTCAGACTAAGTATGGGAGACTACATTTGAGTCATGCAATAGAAGCGATTCTTTCTCTCTGCTAACATGTTTCATTTGGAATTCATAAAAATTGCCTGTTATTGAGTACCTACCACATACAAGGAACTGAGTTACATAAGGCAAAGGATAAAAAAGTGAGCAGGTTGTTTTAAAATTATTTTTAATTATAATTTAATTAGAAACATAATTAATTTTAAAAATTATAATCTCAGCAGTGTGGAAGGAAATAAATGTCCACAAAAATATCCTTCCATTTTTCCATCCTTGCCAGAATGTTATTCCTTGAAGTACAGTCAACAATTACTTTTTAATTTTTCCAAAAAAATTATTTTGCATGTATGCGCTCTATATATACGTATGTATTTTCATAATAAATGTGTTTTGTGTACATAAGACCAAAATATAATTAATAATGTTCTGCATCTTTTCTCACTTAATGTAATAACAATGTATCTTTAGATATTTCAAAATGGTATATCCCAAATTGGTAGAGAGAGGTTAGAATAAAACACTCTAAACTAATGAATGGATATAGCAAAACCACTTAACCAATTTCTATGGAAGAATATTCATTTTCTTTTCTGCAACATGGTAGTGAATATTCCTACTCTATCTTTGTACTTTCATGCAAAAATATCTGCCTGATGAATTTCTGTTAGTGGAATTGCTGGGTCAAAATGTGTCTGTGTTTTAACTTGAATAGTTATTAAAACTGTCTATGTTTTACCATTTATGCTATTTATGTGCAAAAATGGTTGGCAAACAACTATATAAATAGCTCTTTAATAATAAAAATAAAGTATATACATCATTAAAAATATTAAATAATACAGAAGGGATTGCTATAAAAAACAAATCTTTTTTTTTTCACTACTTTCCCACTCTTGCTCCAAATAGGAATTAACTTTTAACTCTAGAAGAGTTTTATTTGTCCTAAATTCTTCTGGTAATAACTTCCACATCTCCAAATTATGTTTTACTGAGATAATTAATCAATTTTAGATACTATGCAATCCACTTCTGCTATGACAAAAGAGAATTTGGCTTATTTATATGATTGCCAGCTTCCTTCTCCCCAGTTAGTTCCTTATTACATTCCACATTTAATAATATATCACATGTTTCTATAACTTTATATAGCTTACACAAAACCTTATTTCTAATTCCATCAAATGTAAACAAGTTATCCTGGAGTCTCCCTATTCAATTGAAGACACTTCCCTCCTCTTCTCTGTCTAGTCTATCGACTGCCCACACACTGACCTTTTTATTTTACCTCTTCATTATCAGGACACACAGCATATATATATATATATTCTGTTCTATAATTAACTTGAGCCTTCTATATTTTGTTCATAGACTAATTTTAATATTTAAAATTAGCAAATGGCTTATATAATTGTGAATATGAACATATAGTTTACTGTATAAGCAAAGAGTATATTAAGACTATATTTCCTTTTGTGTCAATTTTGTTGGTAGCGTTTTTGCTTGCTTGCTTGCCTGTTTATTTTATGTTCTAGAAGTTTTGGTTTCAAAATGATATATCTAGTTGTAAACCTTTTTATTATTGTCTGAACATATGGTGGGAATTTCAATTATTCTTTAACTCTGTAACATTATCTTGTATTATATCTTTGATAATTTTCTTTTCAATATTCTTTGTCTTACTTTAAAACTCACATTTGTGATTTTGAACTTTAAGGACTGATACACACTCTTTTTCTTAAACTACATATATATTTGTCTTTTATTTTTCCTGAATAGTAATAAATGTGTCCTTTATATTTTTGTTAATAATGTTATCAATATCCCCAAAGCTCTTCCTTATTCTTTGATAACTCCCAAAGAGACAATGCCTATAGTCTCTGTTTTGTTCCATTTTGTTTTACTATGTGTCCTTCTGATATGATCATATTTTCTATGTAACCATAATTAAGAGAGATAATATATGTGATTCAAGTGACATAGGTTAATCATCCAATAAATGATAGTTTAATTTGTGAACAAAGATAGACATACCATACTTAACAACCCTTCATATTTTGCATATGAATATAATGCTATTTGTCTAAAGTAGTCCTTAAATAATGTTTAAATACATTTATCAATTTCATCAATGTCATGCACATATAGAAAGAGAGAAAGAGAGAGATAATTGGCATAATTAAATTCATACGCGCATACAATTGCCACTAAAAGACAGTATAGTACCGATGTATAATTTCCCTATACTTTGATTGTAATCTTACACTCTCAGTCAATCACAGCTAACCCAATAGACTATAGTATAAACTCTTAGTCAGTGAGAATTGGTACCCTATGTCAAAAAAAATGTTCTCTGCCAACATGATATCCTATTAGAGTGTAAACTATATGTTGCTAATTTCTTTGTGAGATCTCATTCTGCTATATATTCAGCGTCCCAGCAAACACTTTGACCCATTAAGCCTGACAAAACATTAAAACAAACCCAAAAAGAACAACATTCTTTATTTTCAAATCCAAATATTATAGCACTTTCAGGGAGAAAAAAAAAAGATACAGATTAGGAGCTAAGTAGAATTGTGGAAAGACATTTGACACTGTAAAGACGCCTATAAACTTCTCTGAAACCTAAAAGAAATGCCCAACATTCCTGTGATTCACAGTGAAAATTAACTTTGCCTGAACCCAAAAAGAAAGCTTAAAATGGAAGGATAATTGTCAATATATGAGGTCAGAAACACAGCTATATAGAAGGATTGCATATCTCTGGTTCAGTTAGTTTTCTCACTACCTTCATCTCTTCTCCTTTTGTGAAACAGGGTATATGTGAAAGAATCCTAAAAAAAAGAAAGTCAAAACATACTGTATTTAATATCTAGGGACTGCTATTCATGAACTATAAACTTAGGCATATGAATCTTGGACTTGTGCTAGGTTACATAAAATTCCTTCCTAATTTATATCCTCCCACATTAATTACAAACACACACACACACACACACACACACACCCCACATTGGCCAACATCTATGGATGTTATTCCATCAGATAATTTAATATAGAACTTAAACATAAAATTTTTGAGCTGGAGTATCCGTATGCCAATGAGGAAAGGGTAAGCTCCAATTTGCTTAACTAGTAAAAAGTACAAAGATAAGGAGAATAAATGGGGTAGAATTAGGATAATGGCAAAGGGGCACTTGTAATAATAGAATTCAAAGTGATACTAGAAATCATAGATTCCAATAGCAAATACAAGAGTACAGAAATGAGCAGTTTCTCTGAAGAGATGAGAAAATTAGCTAATTTTTTTAAAGTCTATGTTTCACAGGAAATAAGAAGACAATAAAAACTGGAGGCAGTATAACAACCTAGAAAGCAAGACTGGCAAAGAAAATGAGGTTTACAGAATTGGAAAGGAATGAAAAAATAACTACCGACTAAAACTCATCAGGGAATACTTTTTTAAAAATGTGAACATAAATAAACCAGCAGGACCAAATAAAATGGATCCTTGGGTGTTGAGGGAATTGACTAATGAACTGCTAACTCAGTCACAATTGTAGCTGGAAAATCATGGAGCGCTATGGAGAGCCAGAAAATTGGAAAACAACAAGAAATGTGGCATCATTTACTGAAAAAGGGAAGCATTGTTCTATCATGTACCTTCCAATAAGTTGAATGCAGACATTTTAAAAAACAAAATAGACTATTAGAGTTGCCCTACTTGAGTTCCTCCGGGCAAGCACTTTAGTGTGTATGGTATATGACTCAATTTTCAGGGCAAGGGAAAACACCATAAATAATATTTGCTGAAGGGTGTAATTGAATCATAATCAACATAACCTACTTGGCAAATCCAGTTGTTTCTCCCATAAAATCGTAGAGAGGACATATAACAGATATTAAAAGCCCTGTAGTTAAATATTCTTCATTTTCATACTTTAGACTAATTCGCCAAGCAAAAGATTAATTGCAATGAAGAGGAATAGGGGAAATGAGTTTCAATTTTATTTTTCCATAGAGATCCCATGGGCTTAGATGTTCAGCAGGGCTGCGTTTGAATCCCAGCTCTCTCAATTTATTTTTTGACTAGAGAAATTTAACAAATCTCTCTGATTCATAGATTGGTCATCTAGAAAATGTCTAACAATAAAGATTATTTATGTATTTATACACGATATCTTCTATAAAAGAAATCAGGCAGCTACTGTGAAAATTAAAATAGATAACATCAGAAAACAAACTGATTACATAGAAGAGACCTGGGAAAATAGTAAGATTTCAATAAAATTTAGTTCTATTTCCTCCCTCTATCTCTACCACAACATCCTTCAACTCTCTATAGTATAGCAGTTAAGCTCTAAAGACAGCTAAATGGGAAAGACCTAGTTTTTAAAATTCATATTCATTAGATTGAAATAGAAATCTCTATAGGAAAACAAAAGTTCAGACTCTTGGTAAAATATGACATAAACTTTAAATAAGTCTTTCATTCATCACACAGAGAACTAAATTTCTGTTTTTGTTTTTGTTTTTTTGCTTCTTGTATACAACTAGATATAAGAGGTATTAGAGGAAGATGGAAGATGCTATATTTTAATGGAAGCAGAAAGTACAATGATGGGCTATTCTTTACTGCTAATATGATTAAAATCAATACGTTTAGAGCTTTTTTCACGTTCTGTAATAAGGTGGCAACTTAAATTTGCTTTCTTTGAGTTAATGGAAAATTATTACAGTTAACTAACAGCATGAATAAAATACACAAGAATCATTGAAACTGGGGTATTTACCTGGTTCCCACTCAAGAGTTTTGTTTACTATCTTTGTATCTCTACAACTAGCCTGGAATTTCTTTTCTTCTGTTACTATTATCAATTAGTATATCCGACAATGGAGATGAAAGTCTGCATTTCTAGTTATTCAAAGGTATATTCTTTTTATGTTGTACTTGGGAATAAAATATTTCTATTCTCCTACAAAATTATAGAGTATTATTTGGTCTTAATAACAGCAAACTTCCAAAACTGATTTTAAAACTCTCCCAATCAACTAATGAAAACTGCAACAGCCAATCATAGCTTATCCCCCACTTCTGACTGTGGCAGTCACAATCCTGTAGCTGAGGCTGAAGGTCATCCAATCCCAAAACACTCCTGCTTCTAAAAGCCCACTGATTTCTGATATGTATGTTTCTCAAAACCCATATATATGATCAGGACTGTTCTTTGTTCAGAGATACTGTCTTATAGCTTATAAGCGTAGCTCTCCAGAGCTGAGCAAGAAATAAATAGGTTTTTATTTCAAATATTAAGTAGTAATTTCTTCTTTCCACATACATAGACAACAATCAAAAAATTTGAAATTACATTTCAAGTCATTTGTAAACAATTTCAATATCTTTTGAGTCATGTTGTATTATATTCTATTCACACTAACAGTTTCAGAGACTGAATCAAAGATGACTAACTCTCCTGGGGTGTACGGCAAATTTATAATGTATTTCTTGCTTAAACCACAAATACATAATGTTTTATGGGCTATCGGTGAATCAGCATTTACTTAAATTCAAAGGAGAATCTATAATGCAATAGTTACACTTTTTACTATTTTATGAAAAGGAATAGGAAATGGATTTGTTCAGAAAAGAAGAATTATATATAAAATACTGGTGTCTTCTGGGGTTCATGTCCTAACACTACCTGTATAAAGGCAAATACCAGCATTTAATCTCATCTTTTTAAGATTGTATATGCTCAATAGAATCTTTATTTCTCCTAGGATAATTATAAACTCATTAATCACTATTCAAGCTACTGGGAATAGCCACTTTGCAAGATCTATTAGTTTACTCAACTAATTTATATAGAAGCTTTTATGCTGATGGTCACTCCACAGGATAGAAAAACAAACACAGACCATCAAAAAAAAATCTCTTTATGAAATAATTATGATGGTATTCTACCATAATTAATTGTCTTAATGGCACTCTAAGTGCTGGAGAACAATTTACCAATCATTGAAATATTGTAACTCCATACTATTGAACTTCTGTCCATGACATTTTGAAATGCTACACATTCTCTTAAATTAATATGGTGGGGAAAATGAGACATAGGTTTTCCATGAAAGAACAAATTCTAGAATTCAAGATAAATCATTCGAAGTGAGTGCCACCCCTTCCAGATAAGTCAAACAGATAGTGTCTGTTAAGGCACTGCCCCTATAATATCAGCTGTCACAGGAAGGAGACTCAAGTATATATTATTTCAAAATTCTAAAGACTATTTTTTTCTTACGAAGCTGAGTGAAACTCACATTAGTGGAAGAAATATGATTCCTTTAAGTAATACTACACAAGGTTTTCTTTGGAAAAAATCAAAATTCTCCTTGTGTTGAGTAACTTAATGAAATGAGCCACAAATCCCACCAGGACCAGCTGCCCTCTTTCCCTACCTCCCACTCAAGGGGCTAGAGTTCACTCCTCAACACTTTGATCTGGTAAAGCCCGGGCAGAAGGAAATCTATCCTTTATCATCTGGCTTAGTGTAAAGCAATAGAGTTGCAAGGCATTGAGACCAAAGGCCTCGACTATATTCTCATGAGAAGAGGAAAGGAATTTCCTGAGAGAGGAAGCTGAAGACTTTTTTTTTTTTTTTTAAAGACAGAATCTGGCTTTGTCATCCAGACTGGAGTACAGTGGCACAATCATAGCTCACTGCAACTCTGAACACTTGGGCTCAAGTGATCATCCCACCTCGGCCTCCCAAGTAGCTGGGATTACAGGTGGGTGCCAACATGCCTGGCTAATTTTTTAAAAATTATTTTTGTAGAGATAAGGTCTATGTTACCAAAGCTGGTTTTAAACTCCTGGCCTCATGTGATCCTCTGACCTCAGCCTCCCAAAGAGCTAGAGTTTCAGGCATGAGTCACCATGTTCAACCACAGAAAGTTCTTATTGAAGGGGCTGGCAGAAGGACCAGAGCATGATTATAAGGGGTACTATCATATAGGTGTAAGGATAAAGGAAACATCCACAAAAGGTATACTCCAGAGCCTCAAAATTATGAGATTACTTTCTCTTCAACACATGCTGCTTAATCTAGCTTGTGTTTCAAATAAAATGAAATTGTTAGATAAAAATAAAAATCTGATTATATCTATAATATATTGATTCTGTGACTTTTGATCATTTGAGCTTTATTTACGATTCTGAAATATGAAATACTTCAAATATATGGAATATTTCTGTGAATAGCATGAAAAAAAGCAATGGACACACTATTATTTTTTAAAAAAATAAAAAGATATTACAGATAGAAATGAAGCCAGCAACTAGTCTTTCCCCTGCACACCACCCTATTCACCACCCCTCTATCTCTGAGGAGATATTACTCTTCTAAAGATAAGGCATTATATCAAGTCCATGATTTTATACTTTTACTGTAAGTGTATATATGACTCTGTGTGCATGTGTGTGTGAATATATATTTGGATATATGTTATATATAGTAATAGAGTAAATAAATATACATATAAACAATGTATGTGATATTATCTTCTGATTTTGAAAAAAATATATATTTATATAAATCTTATCATATATTTCCTGTCTTAAGAAATAAGTTTAGAATATAATCCTCTTTCAACAGGTAGATATGGTGCATTCAGTTTAATTGATGAATTGTATTTTTCATTGTATGAATGCATTACATTTACTTATTCATTCTCCTGCTATTAGATAACTATGTTACTTCCAATATTTTTTTCCATTGATAGTGTTTTATTGAGTCCTTTACATGTGTCCTTGTGAATATTTATGAAGTGGAATCATTGAGTCTTATAAAACAGCACAACCCAGTCTCTGTTGCTTTGTCAAAATACCCTCTAAAATGATTGTCTGACTTTATACTTGTACCAAATTATAAAATAATTTTTATGTTCCTTCATTTTCAATAACACTTAGGTGTTGTTGGACCTCTTAATTTTTACAAATATTTGGGTATGGAATTATAATTCATTATTTTGATTTGCATGTATTAGGTTACTAACAAAGTTGAGCAACTTCTCTTGAACTTAATATAAATTCTCATTTCATCTTTCATGTTCATATATTTCTATTTTTCTAATAATTTATTTTTCTTATTGATTAACAGAAGATTTTATTTTGAATTTTAGATGGTAACTTTGTCTTAAAATGCAGTTTATTTATGTATTCTAATATAAAGCTTAACAGTGAATTTTATTTATAAAATCTTTTGTTAGACAGAAGGTTTAATTATAATGTAGTCAAATGTATTGATCTTTTTCTTTAGGGTTTGTCCCTATTTCATTTATCTTTTTAAGAAATGCATCTATGCCTTACAAATGAATATATTTTCTTCTAAAGATTTTGAGATCTTAATTTTCATATTTATCTCTTTAATCCCTCTAAAGTATGCTTGTACATAACATAAGATCTAACTTTTTGTCTATGTGGATGATAACTTTCAGAAGCATCATTCATTCATTAAAATAAACATTTATTAAACATATACTATTTTCTAATATATACCAGGCATTATTTCTTTGGTTATAAATGTATCAGTGAACATTAACATTGACTATGCTTGCAAGGGCGTTCCACCAAAACCCGCCTGTTTCGCTTATCCCGCTCCTAAATTGAGCAGCTACTAATACTCACAGCTGATGAGGTGATTTGGGGTCATACTTCTGATTGGTTGACTACCATGTAAATGAAGTAACTTTGGGGACATACTTCTGATTGGCTGACTTCTATGTAAATGAGGTGACTTTTGTGAAAACTTGCCATTAGCTAACTGTAACCCCCCAAAAGGTATAAAACTAAAAGAAAATGAAAAAGGCATGCTCAGAGTTTGGTGGCAGATATGACTCTCTGAGCCAGCCAGCAAAATAAAGCTGACTCTCCAACTCTCTGTGTGCCACTCGGGTTTATCTTTGGCCAAGAGCTGTTCACACCTGCCGGAACATACTCTCACAGGACATAAATTCCAGTGAAGAAAACAGAACTAAACAAATACACTACATACATATGAGAAAAAAAATGCTTTTTATCTTTTCTTCTTGGTCAATCTACCTTAGATTATAAATTTTATTAATTTTTAAAAAAAGCAAATTTTTGGCTTTTTTATATGCATTTAGCTTGTAAACTTTTGTCTTCCAATTCAAGTGTTAAACCATTTATATTTAATGTGATTACTGTTGCATTTGGATTTAAGTTTATCATCTTGCTAATTGTTATTGTTCCCATATACTCTTTGTTCCTTATTCTTTTATTCCTTTATTTTCACTTTCTTATGAATTGATTATTTCATTATTGTATTTTTTCTTCAACTTTAGTTGTTCAGTTGTACTTACCTTTATATTTTAAGTTAGAATTACAATATACATCCTTAATTTCTTACTTTACATTAGTATTTTAAACATTTTTCAAAGAATGCAATAAAAATTTAAAAAAATGTAAGTCCTTTTACCATTTTCTTGTCATTTCAGACATAATTTTCATATATTGTATGTATTATAAATACATGTAAACAGTGTGTATTCATTACTACATACACACTTATTTACATAATCTGCTTTGCTTCACTCCTTTCGGTTACCTTAATTCATTTTCCCTTCTAAGAGAGCTAGTTTATTATTTATTGTAGTTCAAGGCTACAGGCAATAATTTTTTTTACTTTTTATTTGGTTTGATATTGTCTTTATTCTGTGATTTTTGAAAGTTATTTTCCATGGGTTATACAATTTTATGTTGACTATCTCTTATTTTTTTTCATTCAGCACCATAGAGTTGTCAATTCACTCTCTAAGGATTTCTCTAATTATGGTGAAAATCCAGGCTTACATCTTATTATTGTACCTATGAAGGTAACATGACTGTTATTCTCCACCCGCTGTAACATTTTTTACTTAATTTGGTTTTTTGCAGTTTGACTATGATTGGTCTGTTGTTTCTTGTTATTTTTCGTTTTGTATTTAGGATGCTTGCAGTTTTCTGAATGCCTTAGAGTTGTCGTTTGGTATCTTTCATTAGATTTGGACAATTCTTAACCATTATTTCTTGAAATTTTGCTTCTTTCTCCTTTCATTCTAGAACTCTAAATATATGTATGTAATCCTTTTGGGCTTTTTACAAACATTTTTTTAAAAAGCTTTTTTGATTTTCCACAAGCTTTTTGAAAATGTTTTTTACATTCTTTATTCTGTTTTTTTCCTTGGTGTTTTTTCTTATATTTTAATTTTTATATTTGCTATTGAAATGTCTTCAAGTATTTTATATTCCACCTTTTGTATCCAGTCTGCTGGTCAGCCCTCCAATGACTATTTAATTTCAGGCACAATTATTTTGCTGTTATAGAGTGGTAATTGCACTTTTTATAGATTATAAATTGCCTTCTTTTTATAAATAGTATACACCTACCATCCTAATATCTTTAACATTATAATCTTAGTATGTTTAATGTTTTTTTTTACTAGCTCTAATATTTGGTTAATATCTTAGTATATTTCAATATCTTGATTATTAGTAATGTTTCCTACTCTATTTGTGTCTAACATTTTTAAAATGCAAGTTATACATCGTGTATGCTATGTTACAGTGGTTCTGGATTATGTTAAATCCCTCTAAAGAATGTTAAATTTTGTTTTGCTAAGCAGTTATTGGAGAACTTCATTGCTGCATTACATTAACCTTGTTAAATTATGGATTTATTCTTGGTGAGTTTATTTTAGTTGTAATTTACTGTTAGTGTATCATTTTTAGGTCTCAACTAAAAGTCCAAGCTCTCCTAAAACTTTTCAGTTTTATAGAAAAGGCTGTACTTGTCTGTGGTATTTGATTCTACAAGCTAAACTGTACTAGACCTCTCAGGCTTGCTTTGTATATGTGCTGTTGGGAGTTGGCCAAGAACTTGAGAAATATTTTGGGAGTTCTTCTTGGGCATCTTTTCTCTAATACCCTGTCCCCCAAATCTCAACTTTCTGGCAGCCCCAACTCAAGTCACTATTTCCTCTACCCAGCAAGATGGTTTCTCCCTGCATGGGCTCAGCCATTTTAGGAAGCAACTTGAAAAAATTCCTGAGAGAGAATCTGATTGCTGGGTTCAACTCACGCTGAATTCAAGGATAGGCCTGTATTGATTGTGGTTCAATGGCTGCAAAGAGATGTGTCATGTATTTTTTTTAGCTTTTATACATTTTTCAGCATAAAGGTAAATTCAACATCATCTAAACAATTATAGCCATAAATAGTGGAAGTATTAATTCCACATATATTAAGCTTTCAAGACTATTATTATTACTCTTTTAATTAGTTAGTATGCATTAGTTTAACAAATATTATTTCCTTTTGTCCCATATTACTGCGTTTCTATTTCTTTTAGCAATGCGTTTTTAAAAGCCTAATGGAAGCACATTCTCACAATTTTGTTTGCTTGCTTATTTGTCTAAATTTTTAAAATTTGCTTCTAGGTTTGAAGGATAATCCTGTGAGGCATTGTGATCTATATTGGCACTTATTTTCTATTGTCTTTTTAAAAATGTTAGTTTGTAATTTTCCAGCTCATATTTTTTCAGTTGGATTTTCATCTTTTCAGCCAGATCTTAAGCTTGCAAATGTGTCCTTTTTTTCCTGCCTGCTTTAAATATTTTCTTATTGACTTTTATATCCAAAGTCTAATTATGACATACCCATCTGTATTTCCTTCATATTTATCTTGCTCAGTGCTCAGCAAGCTTCTTAACTCTACATCTCTGTATTTGTCATAAATGTAAAAGCAGAGCGAGTATGTCTTCAATTTTTTTTTTAATTTATTTCTAGCTCACTCTTCCTCTCCTTTTGGGGACTTCCATTAAATATATGTTAATTTTTTCACCATGTTATATCCTATAGGCTTTACTGAATTTTCCATTTTTTCCCCTCTCTTTGTCTTTCACTTGGGATATTTTCTAATGCCCTAGTTTCAAGTTTTCTTTTTAATATTAACATAGTCTAATTAATTCTTAATTTTATATTTTTAAACTTTTAATGAAAATTAATTTCAATTATTGCATTTTTTCATTTCTAGAGTATCTGTTTGATTTCTTAAAGATTCTTGTACTTTAACATTAACAGATTTTTCATTTATTTTTTGAACATAATAAAGTTCTAGTCTGCCAATACCAAATCTGTATTACTATTGGTTATTTTATGTTATTTATCTCTTGGTTTTGGAGGTATTTGGTTCTGTTTCTTGTAATGCTTAATGTGTGAGTTATCGTTCTATGGACTCTCAGATCCAAATATACTCATCATTGTTCTGCTTACGATATTGGAAAATTTCCTCTTTGCCAGGTGGCCTAATTTTAAGCTTTGTAAGTAACAGGTACTGGAGGGCTACTGGCAAAGGAAGGCAAATTTCTTTTTGTTTCCTCTTGATAGTCTCCTGCAGCAAACAGTAGCCATCAGTGCATGGCACATCCCATGGGCAGCATTCCCCCAAATCCCAGGAAGAATGTTCCCCTTGCAGTATTTATGGTAGGTGATTCCCAGTAAGTCTCATGTATATGTATTTTCCCACAGACAGCCCCCCTAAGTACCCTAATGTTTGCCAGTGGATTCCAGATACAGTAGCTCCCTCCTGATGGCTTTGTTTGGCACTCTGGAGGGTAGATTCCCAGCCACTTTTACAGTGCAGAACATTTGTTTGGTTGGCTTTCTTGGAACTCCAGGGAGATAGATTCCTAAAGATTTCCACCAATGGGATAACTCAAAGAATGTCTCCACTACTTAGTGGATCATAGCAGTGTCCTTTTTTCAGGTCTGGAAGTGGGAAATTCTCTTTCAGATTTCTTTCTTAAATGTGTGTTCTGCTTTATCTGATAATTATATTTATACAATGTCTGGCCTCAGATTTTTTAAAAATTTGTAAAAATACTTTAAATTTTCATTTTCACATTTATAATTTGTATTTTCTTCCTCTCCATAAATTTCTAGTTTTTCTTTCTGTTGCTCAAGCTATATTCTTCATTGCTGGGTTCCCCCATTTATTTAGTTTGTACCTGTCAAGTTTTCTGAGGTTGAGAAGCAGATAACCAATATAAAGTCAATTTTCTGTAGATACAGATGAGACCATTTTGACAGATATGTTAGGGATTCAGTAGCTTATTTCTCTTTTATGAACTTACTGGTATTGTTTCCACCCCCTGCCAAATCTTTTTATTTGTTCGTTAAATTGGATTCCTGAGAAAAATAAAACCTGCATAAACTTCTATGATTCAAATTTTTATTCTATTAGTTTGGGTTTTTTTTTAATCTTAAAGCTATTTTATTTTTGTAACATGTCTTACTTCATTTTTTGGTATTCTCTCTGCCTATCTCTGCCATTCCTCATGAACACAAACATTCATACACATGCCCACACACAACCACAGAGTCACACACAATTTACTCTGGAAATAATACATATATAAATGTACAAATTCTCTCAGGTAAAGCTAGTATTATCAAAAATATTTATAAAAAGTAGTATTTCCATCCATTACTTCATAACTGATCATTTTTAAATTATTTAGCCCTGAAAAATAATAATTTCTTATTATTTGCCATATACAGAAAAAGAGTTTCCCACAGCCAAGATCCAACCAGGATAACACTACCACTTCACATTTATAAAATGATTCCACACACATCATTGCCTTTATTTTGCACAATAAGCCTAAGAAGTGGAAAATTAGAGAAGTTAAGGAACTTGCCTGTATTCACACATTCACCTAGTGACTGCCATAGCCAGAATTCAAAGACAGGTTTTGTGTCACAGAGTTCAATGTTATTTTATTAAGTAGTTTTTATTTATAGTATAACTTCTTTAAAATAATCATTCAATTAATTTAGTTCAATATTCAATATCCCAG
>VSMD01071723.1:0-19858 GCA_008750895.1 Mirza zaza | reverse complement strand
CCAGGAAGAAAAGGGCAGTCGGGAATGATTCCTGCCTTAAGGATCTCGCCCATAAGACATGGAGAGCAAGGATAGTCTAGCGCCATCCTCGTCTCAGGGGCTGTCCCAACACGGGACTCTGTGTGTGCTGTGTGCTCTACTTACTCCTGGAGACCAAGGCACAAGAGAGGATCGGAATCAGGGCCAAGAGGGCAAAGGAGACGTGCCGGTCACAAGGCACTGTGTGCTTCCGACCTGCTCTCTTAGCTGGTCTCCATCCCACTGACCTACAGAATGATGAGGCCAGACTAGAAAATGCCTCTGGTCCCTTTCACCTTGCTCTGAAGTGTTGTCACACTCTGGGTCTGAGTCAGAACATGCTGCCGACTGCGTGACTCAGGCGGCGAGTGCGTGGAAGTGTGGAGAGGCGGGAGTGTCTAGGCAGCCTGGATTTGCTGGAGGAGTTCCTGGGGCTGGGGTAGGGTTGGTGGGTGGGCAGGCTCATTTATATCCATTCAGGCAGCATTTCCTGAGCCCAGATTATGTTCCAATCCCGTGCTAGGCGCAGAGACCCTGCAGGCAAGGAGCCGAGCCCTCTGCCTGAATCCTCCTGCCCCACAGCGTGTGTACTGCACTTACCAGTCAAGTGTTTGTTTCCAAATGTGTTGGTGTCGGTTGTATTTGTTAATATAGTCGCATAACTTTATTAAATATAACATAAACTGATGGAACTATGAGTATAAAAGGAAAGAGTATGTTTTGCTGATAAATGATCTGTTTGCTCAGAAAATAATGGCTTCAATTCACATAAGCATTTTATAACTTCTCATTTCTATTATTTTTGAATTGAACAGTTATTTTTAAAAAGTATGATGTTTTTAACAGTATTACCTTTTGCATTATTCCATGACACATTGAGAGGTGTGAGATTTTTTGCATTTAAATTTCCTTAAAAAAACACCTCTGAGTCCCACTGTGTTTGCAGGATGACCTCTTAGGAGCCATTTAATCCAAACATAAGTATTTTTGTAAAATGCAGTAGACACAGAAAATGACAGAATAATAGCAATAAGGTGACATTTATGAAAGCAATGATTCCTTCACTGAGACTTCTGGCATTTCCCCCCCCGTATCCATCCTTTCCTTTAACATTTTAACTCCATTTATTCAATAAAATGAGTGTAAAGTACTTATCATGAAACCCATTTTGTACTTTTGAATCTTTTTTAAATCCTCTCTTAAGCGAATGTGCCTCTGACTGGTTAAGTGCATCAAGCTCCGGCTTTTGTTTGGTTGCATTTGCTATTGGACTTGCAGAGTTACAGTGAAAACTGTCTGCTCTCTGAGAGGTGATTCCCAGCCTCTCTTAAGGGAGGGAAGAGGTGGTGGTTTATTGGGTCTCAAGTCCCTCTCCTAAGGAAAGAGGCTGCAGGGCATCTGTTTATTTTGCCTTCAAATTAAAGTGGATTTAATTTGGTTTTCAAAGTTTTGCAATTTCACTTAAAAATATTGTACTCTTGGGAACCGGGTCACAGGCTGGCTGAGAAGTGCTGTTGCCACCGAGAGGCTCGTTCACACCCTGGGTGTCACTACTGCCCAGCCCAGGGAGCTCAGGAGAACCCAAAACTGTGGGGTGGAATCCCAGCTCACTCCTCCTTGCAATGCAACCTTGAGCAAAAAAGTTAACTTCTCTGAGTCCCAGTTGCCTTATCTGCAAAGATGGAGTAATAGCATCTAAGTGAAATATGTGTGCCCCTTAAATGGTTGGTAACATTATCCAGCTCAGATGCAACTCTACGATTTTCCTTGGATTGTCCACCCAGAGCCATTTAGTGTCACTTTCGAGTCACCCGGCGTTTGTAGGTGCCCAGATGACCAGACTTCACTAGATTATGGCTGCCAGGCTGTCACAGGGCAGCAGTGCTGCTGAGTCTCCTGGGACCCCACACCTGCCTGAGCACAGCCTGGCTTGGGGTAGACCCCAGGGTATGAGGATCTTCCTGTAGCATGGCTTCCTCTCAAGTATCCCCTCCAGCCTTGGTTTTTGGGACTCTATGTGAGGTTCTAGAACTTTCCCTGTCAGGCCTGAAGCTGGGTGGAACCATGGGGGCTTCACACAGATCAAGGAGGGGGCCTACATATGCTGTTTGCAGGGAAAAGGAGGATGTGGATCCCCAGACTGCCAATCTCCCTCCACCTGGGGAAGGAGCGGGGGAGCAGTCAGAGAAATCCTTGCTTTGGAACAGCAGAGAAGGGGGGAGATGCTGCAATAGGAGCACTGAGCTATAGCCACTGGGAGAAGCTTTAAAGGGCCATTTGGGGATGGGACCGGGTTGGAGGAGAAATTAAGGAAGACCACTTTGCACCCTTGCCCCAAGCCTGGGACCCTGAGGCCAGGACAGCCTGAGCTGCACCCACAGATGTGGACCACCTTAATTCCAGCAGCTGCCTTTGAGATGCACCTCTTGATCTCCCGGAGCCTGGACTGTCATCAGCGCTGATGGAAAAGCAGTCCAAAGCCCTTGGCAGTGGGTCAGCGGCATCATCTGCAGATAAAGTACCACACATTATTAGCTTCTCCTCTTAATATCACGGGTGTTAGGCAGACTTCCTCCTCTCGCAATAACCTCTGGCTTTTGAATCATTTGGCATGAATATATGTGGAATCATTGGAGTTTTTAATCTATTTTACTTTTATTTTACTTTTCCATTCCAATCACTTGGAAATGTACCTTCGTAAGCTAAGGCCTAATGCAGAAACTACTTTGCAAAAAACTGGGGATTTATAAAACTTAAAATGAAAATCATATGGTGGGAGCCATCCTTGAGTTTCTAAGTCATGAGTTTTCATGTTTCAAATGATTTATGCTTGGCAGGTGTCTATATATTCTACTTTCTATCAAAGTTCTTTATACAACCAGGCCTAAGTGAGTCTCTCACATTCTTATTAATTCTTACAAAAATCATAGTTAAGGTGTCATGAGAACTCCATGTTCTTATTTTCTAAAATGTTTTACATTTGCAGTAGAAATGTTCACGTTGAATTAAACTAGAAAGTTATTTTAAATAACCACTTGTGAGGTATTGAAGTGAGGAAGATTTTATATTTTTTTATTTAAAAAACTACGTGGTGATTTTTCTCTGATTATTTGTTGGATTTGACTGTTAGGAGAAAATCAGATATATTCCTTTTTGTAAGTGAAGTGATGAAATCTTCCCTGAAGGGTTTTAGAAATAAAATAAGTACTTCTCCCTTGGCATGATGTCAGCACCTTCTGCCTCAAGGAAGGGAAATGGAGTGGAGAACCCCTCCCGGTCCTTTTCAACCGTATGTTGCTCTGAATTTATTACCTTTGCAGAGGGGATCTCCCCCGTCTTCCACATTTGTCCCAGGGTTTCAGTCTCATAGTGCGTCATATGGCAGGATGCACTCCTTAGACAAAACTAAAAATCTTCCTAACCAAAGAGCTTGGTTTATAAGGTGGTGTCACAGGGTGATAGAAGTCTCAGCCCTGAGCTGGGAGTTTGAGCCCAGAGCTCTGGCTCTAGCTTTGTTATTAACTTACTGTGTAACCTTGGATAAGCAACATCACCTCTCTGGTCCTCAGTTTCCTCACAGAACTGTACCATACAGGGTTTGGACCAGGTGTTAACATTCTGCAAATGGAAGCACAAAACGGACAGGGTTAAATATTTCGATTTTGATTAAGATAGAGTGGTCCCTCTGCTTAAGGAAAGATCCACCTCCCAATCTGTGTGTTTTTGTTACAGTTTCTTTAAAATACAGAAGATGAGAGTTTTCCTTAAAATCTGTAACACGGAATCATAAAGTGCCGTGACTTTTTATGATTTGCAGCAAATCTTACAGAAACATACCTTGAAAAATAAACACTTCATATTATATGGAGGAGAGAGAAGATTGGTTGCTTTCATTCAGCAAAAAGTGGTAATTTCACTAAGAGCCACCACTTAAGAAGTGTTTGTAGAGACCTGTCACCTTCCTAGCACCGTGCTCATGAAGCATGTGTTTGAGGTAGAAGTGCCCCATGCCCCTGCTTTTATTTACCCACAAGATAACTGGGCTCATAGTTCTTTGTTGTCCAGAAATCACATCTTTGCTTTGGGGTCTTGAGACACTCTCATTCTTCTCCTCAGTGACCCTGAATCGAATGCTGTGAGGTCAGTACATATTTCCTGTCTATATTAATGCCTTTTGGGAGTGCAGTTGATCAGCCTGGCTGCGCATTAATCCAAAACAGTGTTTCAAATCACCAAGTAACGGAGGGACTCTTTTGATCTGAGAACTCTCCCTTTGTGTGTGGTGTTGCATGGATGGCGTGTGCTTTGGGGTAGAGTCTGAGGAGTGAGACTGGGAATGTCCTTTTCCCAGGCAGAGTGCCTCCCTTCCTGGTGTGCAGCTCACAGACACAAGGAGGGCTGTGAACAATAGCTAACCCTGCAGGAACTGTCTGCTCCCTGGTGAGAAAACCGCTTTTCCAGGTGGTAAAACAGCCTTTGGAAACATCCCTATATAGAATTTTTCAGGAAGAAGTTTTCAAAAGACAGAATCCTTTGGCTTTTTTGTGAAACCGCTGAGTCAGTGAATAGTGACTTTGCCCTACTCTTGTAAAAGAGACAAAAGACACAGTTGCCTGGGACTTTGGCTACTGACTGTGTCTTTTTATCTTTTTGAAAATAAAAACATGGCGGCATCAACAGGGAGCTTGGTGTAAAAACCAGGGTTTTTTGCCCCCCCCTGCCCTGCCCCATTAACATGTTACGGAAAACCTCCAGAAGCCACAGGCAATCTATAAAGTCCATCTGCTGCATAGCCCTTCATTGAGTACTAAGGGTCTCCACTGTTTACCAGACATCATACTAAACAAGGTTCTCGTAGCATATTTTTATTGCATTTTCATCTTCTTTTTGTTTCTTTGAACTACAGAACAAGTGCATGCTTAGGGGAAAAGTGCATTTAATATAAATAAATATGAATAAAGCCCAAGTCTGTTCACTCCTCCTGCCATTGCCCCAACGATTCTTCTTTTTCCCACAGAGGTAATGACTATTTGATGTGTACCCATCCAGTGAATTTATAAACCTACGTACGTGTATATATATTATGTATTCTTTCTGTAGATTACAACATAGATTGCTTTGTTTAAAAAATATGAGATAATACTATAATACTGTTTGCAACTTGCATCTTTACCCAATGTTTACTCATTCATAATCTTCCACATCATATATGTAAAAATCTGTCACTCTTTTTAACTGCCGAATAGTATTACATGGAATTTAACCATTTTCCTGTTGTTAGACATTTGGGTCTCTAATTTTTCGCTATTGCAGATAAACTTTCAGAGAAAAGCCTGATAAAATATATTTGCAGACATCTGGCCATGTTAACTAACAATTATACTGTGTTTGTTTGAAGATGTGCTTCCAGGACACATGGACATACTGGCATAGCCCAATCTGAGTGATGAGGTCAATTTATGGGAAGTTTCTTAAATCCTTGGTCTGCCCCACTCGCTTCACACTTACCTGTTCAAATGTTTGCTGCAAGAACTAAACATTTTTTCCTCATGCCCTCAGCCTCCTGTTTCAGGAGGGAACATTGCCCAGAGCTGGGACTTGGCTGCCTGCTTTTCCTAACCTGTAAGCTTGCGTTCAACCCTCTCCCGTCCCACTCGCTAGAGGCAGGAAGTTAGATTTTGCCAAATACCATCAAAGAACTGTAGAATGTTTGGGAGAGCTTTGGAATAAACTAAAACTCTTCCCTCCAGCACCTCTATGAGAATATTAGTTTCCTATAGCTGCTGTAACAAATGACCACACACTTGGTAGTTTAAAACAACAGAAATTTATTTTCTCAGAATTCTGGAGGCCAAAAGTTTAAAATCAGTATCGGTAGGCCAAAATGAAGGTGTCGGCAAGGCCTCATCCATTCAGAGGTTCCAGGGAGGACTCTGTTCCTTGTTGCTTCTACCTTCTGGTGGCTGCATCACCCCGACCTGCAAGGCAGCATCTTCAGCCTTCTGTTCATCCTCATACAGACGTGTGTGTGTGTGTGTGTGTGTGTGTGTGTGTGATCTCCCTCTGCCTCCCTCTTATAAAGCTACATGTGATTGCATTTAGCCCCTCCCCATCTCAAATTCTTAATAACATCTGCAATGACCCTTTAAATCACTTTAAAAATAAAGTGATTTTTATAGGTTCTAAGAATTAGGACCTGAGATCTTGGGGGATATTACTCAGCCTACTTTGATGGACTTGTTCAACCTCTTTTCCAACATATTTTAACATACTGCTGGGGCACGCTTGATATTTCCTTTGAACCCCATGGAAGGATGTATTTTTATTCATAAGGAAGGCAGAAATAGATGTTAGTTTGCTCCGTGCATTGAAAAATTGGTTAGAAAGGTGAGGTGGCAAAATCAAGGTCAGACAAAATCTCTGGCGTACAAGCTCTTTAAGCCAGAGACCGCATGGCGTGAACTGCACACACAACTGCAATGACTTAAATTAAAACATACCCATCTTCCCTTTTTAATTTAGAAATACATTAAATTAGCTGTATGATATTTTGTATGCCCTAGCTAGGATGAAGTTGAGAAGCTATTACACCTTCCTACTTGCAGATCAAACCACACCCAAGCCATGACGTTCATTTTTTAAATTTTTTAGATGTGCATACGGGTGTTCCACTGTTGCTAAAAATAATGGAGGGTGTTGGGCAATATTAAGGGCATAAGTCCAGGAGAAGTGCATACCTCTTACGCAATTCACAGCATTGAAATATTTAATACAAATGTGAGGTTCATGAGCACACGTTTAACTGACAGAGTATGTCTGTTCCTTCACACCATGCAATCCTCCCTGTGAAAAGCCTATTACAGTTTTGGGCTTGGCCCTCCCTTGCCATGTGAATGCTAATGTCTTATACTTCCATTTCCCAATTTCACAGCAGACCTGCACGCTCATAAATTAAACTGCATCGCTCAGCATTATCGTGTGCATTCTAGGATTTAGTCCAAAATGGCCCAAACTACTGCCTATTTCAGCAGAACTCCCTTTGGCCACAGCCTGTTAATATATTATAGGGACATTAGGACAGTGATTTGAGAGTGCACACCAGGCAGGCAGAGAACATACTTCCCTGCAGAGAGTTCCCCGGGCATGTGGGAGTGGCCCAGGGGAATGAATGTGGGGAGGTGTCAACTGCCTCGTTTCAGACAGAGGACGGGGCATAGGTGGACCTGCCCCACCAGAAACAAAGAGTGATGCATCTGCCAGAGTCTGTCTGCTCATGAAAAAAAAAAAATTCAATATGAATGTCTGGAGTTTAAAAGATACATCAATTAAAAGAAGTAAAATAAAGAAAGCCCTGATTATGGATGGGTTTTGTCACTTTCTAAGCCAGTGACAGGGACTAAATAACATACTGAAATGTCCACTATAGAACCAGGTTGCCAAGGATAGAGGAAATATAGTGGTGTCTTGCTTTCCAATATAACGAGTATTGATTTTTTTAAAAATCAAAATAACATCTGCACATGAGTTTTTTAAAAAGAAAAAAAAAACAAATAATACAGAAGGGATTTTAACGAATAGTCACAGCCCTGTCCCTACTTCCCAAAGACAAGTTCCTTTAGCCTCTCAAGTCTTTCAATTATTTTGGAGGTTAAATGCTCCCAAGCTTTAAATTTTATGCCACTGAACCTCATTATTAAAGATAAAGATTTAACCCATTTATACTCTCCACACCCTACCCTTCCTCCTTTCTCTCATTTTTGGTGGTTCTATTATAATTTTTATTCTTTAATTGGTTATCTTTTTACTTTAAATAATATACTTCTATCTCTTGAGTCACAGATGGCCAAATAGCTATTTTCCCCTTGTTACTTATTAAAACAAACCCAATTTTGTTCAGAGCAGCAGTGTATCATCTAAGAAAACTACACTTTTCAATTTTTCTTGTGATAGTCATCCTTATCACTGTGTTCCAGCTAGTAAGATGTAAGCAGAAGATGTTTGATGGGGCTTCAGGAAAACCCTTTATAAATAGAGCTGACTCTGCAGGTAGGTTTCTTTTGCCCTTCTCCCCTCTTTCTCATTCTTACTTGGGACACAGATAGGATGGCTGGAGCTGCAAAAGCCATCATGTGACCGTGAGACAAGCTGGAGGGTAGATTGAAGGCATGTTCTAAGAATGACAGAGGAAAAACTCTAGAGAGAGCTTGGGCTCTTGATGACATCAGAGCTGCCACACTGGCCCTAAACTACCTACCTTCCAACTCATTTTATGAGAGAGAAGTTTAAGCCTTGTCTTGTTTAAGGCAATATTTCCTCATATTTGTTATTCACAACCACATCTGTCATTTTTGTTCATCAGCTTTAATCAGTATCTAGACTTTCCATAGATAAGAGGAAAATATTAGTGCTTCTTCTCATCATTCTTTCAACTACTTCTCTTCTGGTTGCTTTATTCTTACATTGCCAATGCTGCTAACATTACATTTCTATTCTGTAATCACAATTAAGCCTTCTGTGCCTTTCCACTAGATTGACTTTAAAAGTTGAACATTTAGATCATTATGACCACATGCATGTTTGCTCCTGGGTCAGGTAGCCCTGGGTCACTCAAAGGGAAATTCCTATCATCGGGGTCAAATGAAATTTCTTTCCTGATATTCTATCAAAGTCTTGAAATTATGTCACATTTTAATTTACATTATTTTTGGACCATGTTACTTATATAGCTTTTTTGTTTTACTTGGATTTATTGTCATTATTGTTGAGAGAGAGGTGTTCTCACCATATCCTCAGTTTACCCAACCTCTCCAGCATTCACCTTGTTGCTTAGAGCTCCACATTTTCATGCTGTACCCTAGGCTGTTGCTCTCCAGCCTGTACAACTTTCTTTCTAGTTTCGACATCCTCCTGAGTTGAATTACTTCTACTTCGTTTGTTTTTCTTCCTTGTTTTGCTGGAACACATCCTCAGAGAACTTCTTAAGAAGGAGTTCCTGAAAGGTAAATGTTGAGTCCTTGCATATATAAAAATGTATTTATTCTATTTTCATAATTAATAGCCCAGATTTAAAGTTATTTTATCTCAGAAGTATTCAGGCATTGCTCATTGTCTTTTGCATGTAATGTTGCAAACGAGAGGTCAGATACTAGTCTTATTTTCATTCCTTTTTCTGTGTACTTTCTGCAAATCTCTAGAGTCTTTTCCTTATTCTTAGTGTTCTGATATTTCAGACCAGGTCTATTATCAATTAGATTGATTTGGGTTGTTTCACACCAACTCAAATTGGCTTCATGATAAAAAGGGTATTTATTGGCTCACATAATTGAAATGCCCTAGATAGGATTGACTTTATGAGTAGTTCTATCAAGAGCTCTGGCACTATTTCTCCATGATTTTCTTGATATAGGCAACTGGGTAAATCTAAACACAATCCTGATAGAACAGAAAACAAGGAATCAAGACAGAGGTTGACAAGCAATGCAGTGGACTTAAAGCCTAACGTCAGAGAAGGCGTCACAAAGGAGAGCTTTTATTTTAAATATTTAATTGTGACAAAATACACATAACAAAATTTATAATCCTAACCATTTTTAAGTATACAATTCAGTAGCTCTAAATACATTGACATTGTGGTGCAACCAGTCTTCAGAACTCTTTTTATCTTACAAAACTAAAATTGTATAACCATTAAACAGTAATTGTCTATTCCCCTTCTCTCAGCCCCTGGCACCACCATTCTACTTTCTGTCTCTATGAATTTGACTATTCTAGGTACCTCATTTAAGTGAAATTATGCAATATTGTCTTTTTAGGACTGGCTTATTTTACTTAGCATAATGTTCTCAAATGTTGTAGCATGTGTCAATTTTTTTTCCTTTTTAAGACTGAATATTATTCCATTATACACATACAATGTATATTTTGTTTCTCCATTCATCGATTAATGAATACTTGGGTTTCTTCCACCTTCTGGCTACTGTGAATAATGCTGCTGTGAACATGGGTGTATAAATATCTGTTTGTGTCACTGCTTTAATTCTTTTGGTTATAATATCCAGAAATGGATCATATAGCAATTCTATTTTTACTCCTTTGAGGCACCACCATGCTGTTTTCCATAGCAGCTGCACCATTTTACATTCCCACCAGCAGTGCATAAGGCTTCCCATTTCTCCATATCCTTACAACACTTGTTATTTTCTATTTTTTTTTAATAGTCATTCTAGTGGTATGAGGTGGAATATCTCAGTGTGGTTTTGATTTACATTTCCTAGTGATTAGGGATCTTTTTGTGTGCTTCTTGGCCATTTGGATGTCTTTAGAGAAATATTTACTCAAGTCCTTTGCCCGTTTTTTTAATTGGGTTGTTTATTTTTGTTGTTGAGTAAAAGAGTCCTTCGGGGGCAGCCTAACATGTGCTGAGCACTGGGGGCCAAACTTTAATAGGTAGAAGTGGGTGGAAAGGGCGTTCTGGCCAGAGGGGCCCACAAGAGCAAAGGCCCACAAGAGCTCAGAGGTGACAGGGTGCGGGGTGTGTTCACGGTCAGGTTTCCTCCAGTCACCAGGCTGTGTTGGGCCATAAATCATAGAATCAGCCGGCACTGAGGCGGGAAAAGCAGGGCTGCCCCACCTGGGGAGGGCGGGAGTAAGGAGGCTGCACTGAAGCTATCCCCCTAGGGAGCCTCAGGAGTGTGGAGGCCGCTCTACCTGACACAGAGCTGCCCTCAGCAAGGTCCCGATGGAGCCCCTGGGGACCCTGAATGCAGCTCAGAGGGGTCTGTTAAGAGGCTCAGTCAGAAGGCAGCTTCCCTTGGGGTTAAGTTACGAGGTCATAGTGTCAACCAAAAATCATGTTTATTCAAAACAGTCCTGAAAACTTCCCAGCACAGTGCCACGTTGGGACATACCTCTCTCCCTAGGCCCCACACAGCAAGGTTTCCTCCCGCACAGGCACCGTCTGTCTTCACTGCAGCCCAGAGGAAGGAGCTGCCCTGATTTTAGGAGACGCAGTGTACGGAAAGTACTTATCTTTACATTCTGGATTCACATTAAGCCCACGGAAGTATACACATTGTGGGAGAAAGGCAAGAACCTAGGCCTCCTGGGGGTATCTCTTTGGATGACTTGGGCCACAAGTCACTGAATACTTGACCAGCAAGAGCTTCAGCATAAAAATATTTTAGCACTTCGTAGAATAATAAGTCTAGAGAAAGGTAGTGCTGTGCAAGGTTAATGCAGCTCTCCAGGCCTTCCCTTCATGGTCTTAGGAAGGCTGCAGCAGCCCCAAACATCACATCCCTACACCAGTGTCCAGGACAGATGGAGGGAAGGGGCAGAAAAGGGGCCTTCGCATGAGTGTTCTTTCGTCACCTGAAAAATCTTTCCTTAGGTCTCCAGGCACTTCCTCTTGCATCCCATTGGCCAGAACTAGGTCACATCCCCACGCCTGACCAATCACTGGCAAAGGGCTTGGGACAGCCACGTGGCTGTGGTGCTGTGTTCCTCCTTGTCCCTGCAGTGGAACAGAATCAGGGCGTGTCAGCCAGGAGGAAGGGATTCACTGTGCTGCAGGAAGGACCAGCAGATTTTCCTCGGCTACATCACACTCCCTCTAGAACATCTGCTTGTGGAAGACAGCCCAAATCATTTCATGTCAGCCTACATTTTATTTTATACTTAAATTATTATTTTATTGATTTAATGAGGCCAGCACGTTCAGGTGAATTCACAGGAGTTGGGTGCCTGTGTGGTAAAGCGTTACTGTGTTAGTCTTGGAGCTGGTACCTACAGGTGTCTGCCCTGGGCCACCTCTGGGCATGGGATGCTCTTTAGTTCCCCGGACCTGCTGGATTCTAGCTCTGCCCATTGACCCAGAAGCCTGGGGATCTGCCTGTTGCCCTGGAGCCAGCCCCTCCTTTCCTGACCTTCTGGGTAGGCTGTCTGCTCCAACTACAGGGAACGCTGTGCTTGTGCTGTGCACACTTACGAATTGCCATGAATCACAGTGGCCTAACAAAAAGAGCCATTGGCCAAGTATGGCATAAAAACACATTAGTTCTTCCATAGTCATAGAAGCAAATTAACTCTATTAGTTTTCAAATTCATACATAGTAAGGGAAGTCAACAAGGCCTCACTTTGTAGGATGCATTGTGTATAAACTTGCTGGCAGATGTGTCAGGCTTCTTAGACTGCTCCAACCCAAGCATGAGTCAGCTGGAATGCTGGCTCCATTGAATCCCCACTTCTGTGCTGTGCAGGGCTGGATGCCCTCGGACAGGTAATGGCTTCATTTGGCCTGCTCTTGTGCGGACAGGTGGAATCTGTCATGAACAGTAGTGTCTCGACACAGGGATAGCACAGGTAAGTCCAGCTCCCTGACTGTGCAATGGAAAGCTTTCTCCTCCCCTTAAAGAGGTGTAGGAGGCACAGTCCTCAGGTGTCTTTTAGTTCATCTTCTCAGAACCCCCATGGATGTGTATTGGGTTACCCTCATTTTAGGGAGGACTAAAGGTCTTGCTCAAGGTCACATAGCTTGTGAATGCCAAGCTTTTCCCATTCCAGAGCCCCCCTCCCCACCAAGTGCAAGTGCAGGCAATCAGTCCAAGGCCAAATGAGCGCTTCATGTCTGTCACTGCCTGAGTACACGTATCTTTGTGTACACACGAAATCTTCACCTGTACATAGGCTTCGGTGGGGACAGGGATAGAGACTGTTCTGCCAGTCTTACTTATAGATTCTGAAGCAATAACTGAGGGAAGAAACAAAATTAAGTTTGTTTAAAAATCATAGACTACAGTTGTTAGTATGAACTGCCCACCATTCTGGCCTAATTTCCAGCCAACACAGTAGCAATTGTGCATACTATTAAATATATATTGGATGAACTCAGTTACAATTTTTAATTAATTACAGTCCCAAACCTGGCTCAGGTCTGCTCTGACTTCATAGATCACTGCCCAGATTTGCAGTTATCTGCTCATCACCATGGCAGTCTGCTCACAGCTCAGTAAAGAAGGGAAGATGGGCTGCTTGGCTTATAGTTTGTAGAGGAAATTATATTGCATGAGCAGAACTTGGTTATGTTATTGTGCCCAGTGAATTTCTCAGGTGAACAGCGATCCTTGAGCATCAGGGCTCTTGCCTGCATACGCCCTACTGTGATTCACTGCGTCTCCAATGTCTGCTCTGTCTTCCTGGTGAGCCTGACCAAGTTTCCACCCTCCCAGGTGTTTCAGGATCTCCCTATCCTCCGTTGCCTTGTGAAACTTGGTAATGATGATAACTTGTTTTCTTTCTAAGTGAATGAATGAATAAGCAAGCTGAAACAAAGTGGACCTTTTTTTTAGAATTTTTAGCTTACATTTTAGATCTGGCCCTAAAATTCAGTCCAAGGAGATCTGAGATCTTAGGGACCAGGCCGACAGTAGCATAGGAGAGACGGCTGTTACCCTATATTCCTCAGCAGTTTTTCTTTCTCTTTTGTCATAATCTTCATTCCTCAAAACCAGAAAGCAGCCTGGCTGACCTCTTGAGTTCTGTTCCCCATTAGGCAGCTTCTGCCAACCGAGGCACAGGACAGACCTCACAGGGCTGATGCTGGGCCACTAGCCCCTTCTGTTTGACTTCATGCTGTTGTCTGGAATCCACCACCCATACTGATGCTCATGTCACCATTTCTACTAGAGCGTACCTGGGAGCCTTATGCAAGCACAGCTCCAGGCAACCTGTCCTGCCCTTAAGGCCCCGTCCCACCATGCACTGTCCTCACGGGGAAAGGGGTTCCCCTGGTCCTTCGATATGGGACAGCTCAGCTGCAGTTGTAGACAATCATTTTTATCTGAGTTTCTTTCTGACAAAAATAAAAGAATTTTATTATACTGGAAGAAGTGTGGTCAGGGCCTCATGGCCTCTAATATCTCCTTGACACCTTTCTCAATTGTCCCTCCCTCTGTGGTGTTTCCTGGGTCACCAGGGGCAGTCCACAATTGACTCTCATGTCTGTCAGGAACTGTAAAGGGTCTGACGAGTTGGCCCGCCGAGCTTCATGGATGCTGGCAGAAGACATGGAGGCTCCTGGGTCAGAGACAAAGGATTTCATTACAGCAATGACAGAAGCCAGATGCCAGAATTTTCTTGTGCCACTTCCCCGAGCCACAGTTTCCACAGGGTGAAGTTAAGAGAGGCAGGTGACACTCACATAGGCAGTGGATTTTGTTACAGGAGAGGGGGACCCTGTGCCTAGGGAACCCAGACATTTCATCAGGGCAGTAAGCATACTTCTCCTTTGCTCCAAAGAGAGATATTGTCTTTGCTGTGCTGGATAATAGCAAAGCCTGCCTTTGCCCCATCAGGAAGCAATATCTCTGTCTTCCAGGGATGTTGGCTGTACAAATATCTTTGAAAGATAATCCAAAACAATGGGCCACCAATGCCTTGCTTGAAAGACATGCAGAAACATGAGCAACCTGTGAAGAATTGCCTCCTGACATTGCCCTTGACTTGAACTCATCCATACATTTAATTTGATTATTACACACATATGTTTTACACCTACTGTGTGCAAGGCTCTGTGCTTGGAGCTGAGGATATAGAAAATAAACATATCATCTGCCCTCAAAGAGCTCATTGTCCAGTAGGGTGGACATACAGTGGACAAGAGAGTAAAGTGGAATGGGATTAGAAATGAGAGAAGGGTCCAAGGGGATGTGGAAGGCCAGAGGAGGGGACCCCAGCTTAGCTTGGGAGGAATGGGCATTGAGAAGCTTTCTGGACGAGGTGAATTCTAAGTGATGCAGCCCATAAGAGGATAAACTCTCAACATAAATGGATGAGAGGGAGCACAGTGCTTAGGAGAGGATGAAAAGCTGTTGACGGAACAGACATGGAGATGGGGGGGGGGAGGGTAAATAATGAGGCTGGGACAACAGGTGATGACCAGATAAGGGGTTGTGGATAACACACCAGAGAGTTTCAGGATTATCCAGAATGTGAGTGGTGGGGAAGGGGGTTAAGCAGGGAATCAACATGTTGATGTGCACATCACAAAGACTCCTTGGGCAGCTGTGTGGAGGATGGATTGGAGGAGGTGAGACTGGAAACAGGAGACAGGGTAAGAGCACATTCAGGGCAGTCAGCCCCAATCTAAGGCAGTGACTGTGGAGTTTGAGAGAGGAGTGGATAACAAAGATACTGCAGAGGTGGACTGGCAGGCTGTCAAGGCAAGGGAGAGGGAAGAGCTCAGATGGCTGCCAGTTTTGTGGTTTGGGCACTAACAGGCCATGGTGCCATCCCTGCTGCCATGATGAATGGCTGTTTCTGCATTTTGCTGCCACACAGGGAAGTCCTTCGGGCTACAGAGGGTGCGGGGCTGCTCTCCCAACACTAAACATGGCATATTGCTCACTGCAGGACTAGAGTGCAGGCCTTGGGCATCGACCCCAGGTTAGACAAGGCAGAGGCAGGGAGAGGATGGGAATCAAACGATGCCTCTGAGGTGGGAATCAGGAATTGGGGTCCTTGGGTAGGGTCCAGCCAAGGCAGCAGACACAATTTATGGGACAAGAACAAAATTTAAGTTCAGAAGAGAACTGATACCCCATATAGGGAGGCAGAAACTTTCAAGGAATAAAGCAAACTAGGCAAACCAGAAGTTCCAGATGTTGCAAGCAAGAATGGGGATGGGAGGGTGAGCAAGCCTGGGGCTCTGCTATTTTGATTTAGGGGGATATTTCTTCCTCAGCTGCTTCGACCTACTTCAGCCTGGACCCAGCCATGAAGCAGCTGTTGCTCCCTGGCTCCCATTTCAATCTGTTTTTCACTTTTGCCTTGTCCCCAATACATAAGGTGAATATTCCTCATATTCATTCTCCAGTTTGCATTAGAACCCGTGGGACCCCTGCCCTCAGGGATTGACAGTGTGCTAGGCAAGAAAAGAGTGGGGGCTCAAAAGTAGAAAATAGGCAGCATGTCACCTTTAAGAGGTCAGAGGAGGGAGCACTGACTTGCAGGTGGGCCACCAGGGAAGCCCCACAGGACAGTTGGCGTGGAAAGGAATATTTCAGCACTAGGAAATGGCATAAACAGAGGCCTAAGAAGCAGGAACCCTGAGCAGACACATGAGAGAACAGTAATGATCCCAGCTTGGGGAGGATCTGGAGAGCATGCAGGGAACAGAGGGGGTGGTGGGAGACAAGTAGGAGAGGTAGAGTGAGGCCAAAATCCCCAGAGCGTCGATGCCGGATGAAGGACATGGCCTAGCAGGTAAATGCCAGTGGAGAAAAAATTACTCAGTAGTTTATCACTGGGATGGCATAAGGGCCAGATTTTATACAATGCTTGGTGGATGGTAAAACACTCAATAGTTTATCACATTAGTTCGAGTGATTGAACCCAGGCTTTAGGACAGGTTAATCTATTTAGCATGTTGAGAATAGATTGGATTGGGACCAGATTGGTGGTAAGGAAAAGATTCAGAGTTTCTGTCACCCTAACAGGTGCGGGAGCCCCCCCCGTGCTGGGGTTGGGGTGTGCAGCCCACATCAGTGGCCCCTCTCTAGGAACAGCACTGTGCGCTGGTGTGAGCCCCCGCGACCACGTCTGTGCCGGGAGACCCTGTCCACGCTGAGACCGTGGCACTGTGCTGTCTTGTCCACCCTGAGATGTCGTGTTCAGCTCTTCATTTGTTCTGTGAGATGGCCTGTAGCCTTCTGGTGACTCTGCATGCTCCTTCACTGCTTTGCCTTTGGTGGGGAGGGGAACCAAGATAACCAGAGTTTGCCTCTCATTTGCAATTTAAAAAAATTAATTGATACAATTAGGTAATTATATGCTGCATACAGTGGGTGGGTCTCAGTAGTGGTGGAAAATGAAGTGTTTATGCGAGGAATATTGGCCATACTTGGAGGCTAATTGTGTTGGGCTGAGATGGGTCTGAGGAAGAAGAGATGTCCTAGCTGCCTAGCAGGATTTGATCATGGGTGACTATAAAATGGCCAGAGAGTTTTTCAGATAAAAGTTATAGACAACCAAAAGCAGGTGTAGGAGGCAGTGAATTACCTTTTGAATACAGGGAAAGGAAAGGAGCTCATATTTCTGGAGGAACCTCTTATGAGCCAGGCACTATTCTGAGTGCTCTTTATGGGTCCACTCTGATAACCTTTATGACAATCCCAGGAGGTGTATGTGATTATCTCCATGTTCCATATGGGCCACTGAGGCTCAGATTGGTTAGTCACTGTAGTAAGCACAAGGGTATTCACCAAATACTTCTGGCTCTCTCCTTCAGCACACAAAGTCCAATTGTACTGTCTAGCTCATTGTAGTTGGCGGGGTCTGTGAAAGTGACATGTGCCAATTTGGGGCCAAGCATAAAATTGCTAGTGAGGGACCTTCCAGAGCCTTCTTTTTGTCTGCTATGGTGATTGACTATATCCCAGATAGTGGCTGATCTATCAACTTGAGTCCTGGATTGAGGAACAAAGATAACACAGAGCAGAGCCCCCAACCAACATGGAATGAGTATATGTTATGAACATGAAATGAACCTTTATTGTTTTAGGCCACTAAGTTAAGTTAGGATAGCTCACCTGGCTTCTCCTGACTGAAGCACTCAGTCTAGGAAGTGCCCATTGACTTTGATTCCATCTCTTGTTATCAAGACAGTGCTGGGTGGACATCTGTGGAGCTGTAAGAGCCCATAAGCAAGATCAAGACTAGAACTGTAGATTTGTGTGTCATCTACACAAATGGGGTAGGGAATAGAAAGAAAGGAATAGGTATTTAGTCTATAGGCTTTGGGGTAATGCTTCTCTCTCCCATGTTCTTTCTCTCCCATAGGTTTGTGGTCCTCTCCACATGGCCTATTGTTAAGTAGGACATCACTGCTGCCTGTGGGGTCTGGTGGTTCAGAGACGTTGGCTTGAGCTTGTTGACAGCTGCACACTCATAACGTTGCTAAAAACTTCATAAACTCTGACGCCTGGAAATAGCCCAAGTGATTTGAGGTTTTGCTCACTTGTAAATGTTTGAGTGTTTTGTCCACAAATTGCAAATTGAGTAACTCAATTTTGAGGCACAGCTGTTATTTGGAAAAGACCCATCTAGGAATGCAAACTCCTTGCAAAATAATTGTGCTTCATTTTTGTCAAGTATCAGAAAACCATTAAACTGCCAAGCCATATGGCAAATGCCCACTCGAAGCAGAGTGTGACAACTAACTATAATGAATCTGTTTTTGGGGGGGAAGTAGATAGGACAGCGTCTGGTTTTTGTGATCTATAGAAAAGCAGATTTGCTGTTGCACATTTCAGCCTTCCAGGGTCCTGAGTAAGGAATTTTTCTCCCATGAAAAATTCATATAAAAAATTAAGTTATGGTAAATTTTTTCTTAGGTGTATTTCTCTTTCAAACAATGTCCATTTGAGTTTCTGCATATAAAATAGGTTTAACTGGGGCAATAGAAACTTCTAAAAGTTTACATACTTTTCTATGATTACATGCTAATTCAATAAACATTCATTAGATTTCAGTATACCAGTTAGAATTAGGTTTAGCTGTGTATCACAGAAAAAAATGGAAAATAATGGTGGCTTAGAAGATTATTTCTTCCCCAGGTAAAGGAAACCTGGAGGTAGGTAGTCTGGGGCTGGTGTGACAGTTTCAGGGTCATCAGGGTCCTGGTTTTCTCTTAGCCTGTTCTTTGTCACACCTAAAGTTGGTCCTTGTCCTCTGGGTATAATACAGCTGCCATACTCCAGCCATCACGTTCGAGGCAGCAGGGGCAGAGGAGAGGAGAAAGTCATGCTTTTCCCTTTTCAAGAGAGTTCCTGGAACTTGTAATGCTTCTATTCCTAACACTTCTATTCAAAGATCACTGGCCAGATCTTAGTCACCTGGCTGTGCCCAACTGTCAAAGACACTGGGACAGGTAGCAGTATGCCCAGCTATGGACAGAGATTCTATGACTAAAGAAGAGGGGAGAACAGATATTGAGAAGTCACCATCAGACTCAACCCTCCAGAGAATGTTTGTTTCTTCCTCGATGTTTGTTCTTCCTACAGGATTGTAACCTTGGGGACAGGAACAGATTTTATTTATCCTTTTATCTCCAAGGCACTAGCCCAGTAGCTGGTATTAATAGATTGTGTTTTTAACGATCTACTATTTTGTATTTCTCACAGCAGAGCCCAGGCACTTCTGGTCTTCCATCCCTTCTTCTGGTTTCTTTGTTCCAAGTTGGCAAGTCAGCTGGGATTTGGGCACATTTCTTTTTCATCATCAAAAGATGTTATTTCTATGACATTAGACTGCCTGTTCCTGCAGTTTTTCAATATTGATTCTTAATTCCGGGGACAAGTGATGCTTAGAGCTGAGCGGTCATGGTCGGAGCTAGACAGAAGGCTACGGCGGTGGGCTGTGGGATTGGCCTTCTTCAGGAGCACCCTTCCGTGGTGACACCTCCCAGGCCAGGGGGGTCTGAGCAAGCTGCCCCACAGGCAGGAGGATGCTGAAAGTGTCCCCCAGGGCTGCCAGGTCTTGATTATGGGTGACTAGAAAAATGCTGGGGTCTTTTTCAAGCAAGGTAAACAGGCATCTGGAAGCAGGTGTAGGGAATGGTGAATTAGGTTTTAAAAATAATGAAAGGAAAGAGAAAGGAGCTTATATTTCTGGAGAACCCCCTCTGGGCCAGGTACTGTGCTAGATTGGTCAACTCTAAAACCCCTCATGAGAGCTCTAAGAGATATATGTCATTATCTCCATTTTCCGTGTGGCTCACTGAGCTAGGGGAAGTTGATTAGGCTCTTCACCAGAAAGCAAGCACCCCTGCCAGGCCTGTTAAAA
>VSMD01071720.1:45000-96870 GCA_008750895.1 Mirza zaza | reverse complement strand
CGCCCGGGCCGGGGCTCGGGGACAGGGACGGGGCAGCGGCACAGGGACAGACCCGTCGTCTGCTTCTCGCCGCCACCCGCCGTCTTCCGGGGTGAGGACTGGAGCCTTTCCCGCAGGGCCTGGACCGAGGCCCGGGGCAGCCGGGCCGGCGGGTGCTGGTACCGAGGCCCAGAGGTGAGGAGGCCGGCCCGCCCGCCCGCAGGTCCTTTCCCGGTTTTGCAGAGCCGGCACGCAGAGGAGCCCTGGGGTTTCCGGCGACCAGGGGTCAGAGGCCTCCGGCGAGACCCCGCAAGTCCCGGGAGCCGGCGGAAGGCCTGCGCGGGCGGAGGCCCCGACCGGGCCTGGATGCGTGGGAGTCTGCCCGCGTCGGCGGGACGAGGCCTTGACGCCCTTCTGGTCGGGGCCCAGCGCCCCGTAATGCACACGCGTGCGTCTGACAGAGGCTCCCTGCTGGTCCGGTTCGTCCCGTTTGTGCCGGGAGCTACCGGTGGGGATGGCATAGTAATGGGACGTGAGACTGCCCCCTCTCCCGGGAGTTGTTATTTATGGTGGGGGCATGTTATGATACAAGTCGTTACACAGGTTTAAATTTACCACAGGTTAAGCCATGCGTCCCCTTAAACAGCAATGTGTAATGAAAGCCTGATATAATACGGTTAGGTTATCACATGGCATTAGTCTGCCTCCTGGTTTTACTGCGGGGTCAGCGTGAAGATGGGGTGAGCCCTGGCTACTTAGCAGGAACTAAGAAAGCCTTTTGGCAGTTCCCGTATTTTATGAAACTGTTTTGCCCTTGTCTAGGTATAGGGCAAAATAGTGGGTCTGTTGAATTTTTCCCCTTTTTCTCTCCTGTTTCCTTATCTTAATTTCCTGGAGCACGAGCTTTGCTATTATTTATTCCGTGCTTACGTGTGTGCCACACGCTGCCCTTAGCACCTGACATGAGGTATGTGATTTGGTTTTTGCACCAACTCCAAGAGGGAGTTATCATTGTTCCCCATCTGGTAGCTGAAGAACTGGTAGCTCAGATCTGTTAAGATACTTTCTGGGAATCACACAGCCAGTAAGTAACAGGGCCAAGACCCCAACAAATAGGCGCCTGCTTAGCCCCGTGATCTTAAATGTTGTCCGAATCTCTTCTTATATTATAAAAGCATCTTGAGGTTTTCATAAGACAGGGTAATTATAGAAGTTTTAGAAGTCCTATTTAAGGTTGGATGTGTTAGCCCTTATGTTTTCTAATTATGCACCAAGTATCTTCTCATCACGATTGTTTCTTAAGTTCATAAGCATTTATTGAGCAGCTACTCTGGAACCTTTGGCAGCTGCCAAAGCGAGGATGATCTAACCCCAGCAGGGAAGGATGGGGAAGCCACCAACGGAAGACAAGAGTGTTAACATCTGTGAAGGAAAGGTATTGAAGGTTTTTAGGGGAGGGCAACAATCTAATTCTTTCAGGGGGGTTTCAGAAAAGTCACATTTGTCTGACACTTTATGAATAACGAAAAGTCCTTCTCGTGAACCAGTTTTTCATTAGTTAATGCCAACAACGTAGATGGTAGTTGCAACCAAGGCAGGGGGCAGGTCACCTAGATAGAGAACAAGGTTAGAACTAATTGGGTCTTGAGACACTTCAGTATTTAAAGAAGATGAGAGACCAAGCCATGTGGGAAGAAGAAGCCAGAGAGGAAGGAAGAAACCAGAGAATGACGTGTCATGGAAGGGCAGAAGGTGTTGCAAGAGGGAAGGACCCGTTAGTGGAGCTGGATGGAGCTGAGAAGTCACGGAGGAGGATGGCTTTGCAAGGCCCGTTTGACGTAGTAACTGGAAGATCACTGTTGACACTGGTCAGGGGTGGAGGAACGGAGGCAGAACCAGGCTGGAGGGTGTGGAAGGTTGAGAAGTGTAGACAGCACTACAGGTAACTTGAGGTGAGGGAAGTTTGGTGTGAAGTGAAGAGTATAATGGGGAAGAATCTGGAAGGGGAAGTCGGAAGGGAATGAGGGGTCCAGGGAGGCTTTTTATTGTGGGTTTTTTGCAGACTCATTAGAGGAAGACGCTAATAGAGTGGTTAGAGACGCAGGAAGAGGAAGGAATGAGTGGCAGTATGAGGGCTTGAGTATCATGATGGATCATTTAAGGAAAATTTTATTTTAATATTTTGAAAACTTGTTCTTTACGGAGTTTGGCCCATCATCAACATACTCAACAATGATGAAAGAGGCTTCCTTTCTCTATAAATCAGTGTCTACTTGGAATTCCGTGTCTGTGTAAGAAGATACTCTGTGCTTGGTAAGCTGTTGTAGGTGGGTCTTATCAAACTGTCTTTTCCACCATTTTCACCCTCATCCCTGGGAAGCGTCCTTAAGGATCCCAAAGCCTTTCCCAGCCTCCTCCAGCGGCCTCCTACCTTCTGCAACCTTTGTTAAAGCCCCGTCTGGAGCACTTGCTACAGTGTGTTGCAGTTTTGTTTCCATGGTGGCAAACTTTGTCCGCAAAGGGTCAGATCGTAAATGTTTTCGTCTTCGCAAGTGCTACCGTCTCAGTTGTAATTGCTTAGAATTCTGTCTTGCATCAGGAAAGCAACCAGAGGCAATATAAACATGTGAACGTGCTTGTCTGTGTTCCAGTGAAACTTCATTATGGACACTGAAATTTAAATTCCAAATAATTTTTGTGTGCCACAACATATTATTCTTCTTTGGACTTTTCTAACCACTTAGAAATGTAAAAACCATTCTCAGCTCACAGGTCCTACAAAATAGGCACCGAGGTGGATTTGGCTGGTGGTAGGTGTTTGCTGACGTGCTTTAGGCTGTTCCTCCCAAGGAGGCGGGGTTGTGTCCCTCAGTGCGGCCCAGTGTTTAGAACTTTCCTGATGCCTGAGAGAGTGCCTGAGTGACCTGTTTAAGCTTTTATATTTTCATTTATAAGCTGTCCCGAGTGGTAAAATTCTTTTAAGATGTAAGTTAAATTTTCTTCTGGTCTTCTTAGAAATCCCCTCTGGAAGGGTGCAGTGGTGTATCTGCACAACGGATAACGGAAACGTCCTCTGAGAACCACAGCAACTTTTCCAGTATTAATTGGGCTCCAAGTAATTAAGTTCAGATGTTTTCCCACAGTAGGAGACTAAACTTTCCTCCTTCATTTCCCCCACAAATAGAAGAAGTATGCAATAAAATTTTAGTCTCTCTGGCTAGTCCTTTATCAATGATTAGAAAAACAAAACAACTCGTTCCTCCTTTGAGGAGATAAAGAAACTAAGCCTTCGACAGTGTCCCTAGCTCACCCAGGCCACGAGGGTGGAAAGTGGAAGCCGGCGGGACCCTCTCTCTGTGGGACTCCCATGGCTGGAGGCAGGAGCCGGGGGCAGGGGCCCTGTGAAGAGGCTCAGGTTCAGGTCAGACCTGGAGGGAATCAAGCCGGACCCCTGCACCTGCATCGACCACCCCTGGAGGAGCTGCCTGGAGGCATCTGAAAGGGGAAGGTAGCCAGTCTGCAAAGCGGTGAAACAGCCTGGTCTGGGAGTGGGGGCGGCTGCTTCTCACGCAGGCGGGCAGTAGTGAGAGAGGATGGGGTGGGTGCACTTCTCCGCAGTGTGCCCTGAAAGCAGAGCCATCGAGGCCGGCTCCCTCCCGTGCTAACTCCCCGGGAACCTTAGTTCACGCTTCGCCGCAGAGCCGGCACGGCCAGCGACATCTCAAGATGGGAGCTAAATTGGTCCATATTTCAGGAGTGTTGGGAGGTCACCTCTGGGGTTCCGCGAAGCACGGGCAACTAGACTGCAATATGGGCTTGAGTAAATATGTCTCCCTCCTGGCCCGGGGATCCCCCTGAGAAGTTTCTGGACACAGATCATTATTGATATATTGGAAGTGTCTTCAACCATATCAGGTGGGGGCGGGGGGGCACCCGGATGCCAAACGGCGGCTGCGGCTGCACGGGTAATCTCCGTGATTGATGCCCGGCCCGCTGCCAAGGCGAGTGCGCGGCCTCCCCATTTATCTCCGCCTAAATATGGATGTATATCGACGGACCCATTAAGTGACGCGGGCTTCGGAGACATAAGATCAGATTAGATAAGCCCCTAAATTTCTTCTTTTAAAATATGCAGGGAAAAGGAGTTCAAAATACCAAGTGCTGATGAGGACTAAGGGTCTAGGAGGAATTGACAAACATCCAGGAATTCAGAATTAATGCTTTAAACTTTAGGCCCCTTTGGCAATCAATACGCACACAAAACTCTCATTAATGTTCACAGGGGCTAAAACATGCATATCAACAGCAGAGCATTTATTTCCGAGTCGTTCGACACCGGGTCTGACGCGGGCTCTCTTCTGTGGAAAACGGACAGGACGAGGGGAGAAGCAAGGGCTGCCTGCCCTGGAATTTCATCCCATTAGGGCCGAAGCGGTTTAATTGCAGGTTTCTTCACCCTGCTGCATTTTTATCTCAGGCCCACCTTCCCCCATCCTCTGTTTCTCCAGCTGACAGCAGTCCGGAGCAGACCCCGGAGTTTTGCAACTTCCTGCGCTCACCTGACCCCTGACAGGGGCTCTGGGGGGGCTGCACCCGTCTCACACAGCACCCTGAGCCGGCCATCCTCTGTGCGGTCCCAGGAGGAGGGGCTGGGGCAGCGACTTGCCCCCTGCCAGCCCCCAGACCACTGACACACAGCCTATAATTTATCATAAAAAGGTTACCGGGTTTCGTTCTCCCGCTCTGTTATTAATCAGAATGCTGCGGCAGGCTGGATTCCGTGGCCTATAAATATTCATTGCGTTTGGACTGCTTTGTAAACAGCAACACTTCCTTCTGTTTTCAGAGAAAAATTCGTATCATCTTGCCTTATTGTCAATCCTGGCTGTGGCATAGAGTGAGTTGACGTCTTATTAGGAAATACGGGGTAATATTCTCCGTGGCAGGTTGTGTCTTTGTGGTTACGAGGCACCTCTGCGAACTGGTGGAGCCTCGGGTATCAGCAGTGGCAGATGCTCCCAGCTACAGACAAATATTCCCGCCAGAGGGGCTTCAGTTCTTTTTATGAAAATGCACTTTTTAGAATTAGGAAATATTTCAAGCATTCTGAAAAAAAAATAGAGAATAATAGACAACTACCCATATACCCACCATGATTATCAAATCTTCACATAATAGATTGAATGGACCCATGTGGTCCTCTGCGATCCCAACTCCTTGCATTCAAGAGGCATCCCGTAATATTCCCTGAGTGTTCCTCATTCCTGTGCATATTTTATACTTTTATAACATATGTTTCAGTGGTATTGTCTGAGAGTGGTTTGCAGATTTAAACAGTGTCATACTGCTAATCTCCTTGGTTTTTTTCACTCCACTTTATGCTTTTGAGATTGTATATATAACTCTTATTTTATCTGCTCTGTGTTATCTCATTGTAGGGCTCTGATACCCTGTATCCATTCTCGTACTGATGGATATTTAGCTTGTTTTCCATTTTCCCCTATAACCAATGATGTGGGTTTGCATATTCTATAGTACACGTCTCATTCAAACTCTCATACAGGTGAGCAAGAGTTGCTACCGAGAGATCGCACTGCTAAGTCATAGGATACAAGTGTCTCCGACTTTGTTAGATAGGCCCGCATTATTCCCCAAAGGTATGTACCATTGTACATTCCTACTAGCAGGTAGGGAAGTGCTTTTTTCCCATCCTCATCCTTGGCCAACAGTTGTAATTGCCCAATTTAAATTTGCTTGCCAGTCTGACAGGTATGGATTGGTAGCTCCTTATTTCAATTTGCACGTCCCAAACTATTTATGAGGTGGACCATCTTGTTGATGTTTATTGGCTGTTCTGTTGCCTCTTCCGCAGACTTCCTGTTCCTGCGACTTGGTCATTTTTCTATTAAGGTATCTTTTTTTCTTATCGATTTGAAAAAGTTTTGAAAAATAAAATGTGTATTTATGTATAATAATTTATTTTTGTGCATTTTGCAAGTATTTTCTCCCAGTCTGTGGCTTGTTTTTCCACATTTTAAAACTATGTCTTTTGATATACAGATGTTTTCATATCAGTGTTTCAAATAGCTAATCTTTTAATTTACATCTTATGCTTTTTATGTTTAAGAAACCTGTCTTTGCTGGAAAAGCCTGAACATATCCTACTGAGAGTTACTATAAAAATTATAAAGTTTGCTTTAGACATGCAGGTCTTAAATTCATCTTGTTGGCATTTGAATGTATAAAGTAGGTATATAATTTTACATTTTTTATGGGTAACTAGTTGTTACAGCTTCACTTATTGTATAGTTGATTTTACTCTTATCATTAAAAAATTTTCTTGTAAAATTTACCATGCAAACAGAAGAGGGATACCCACAAAATTAAGGGTTATAATAAGGCAATAAAACAAAATAATAAACCATCAGCCATCTTAGACCCTTTCCAATATCAGAGAACATTTCTGCGTGCCACTCCCTAATCTCATTCCCTCCCCTTCTCCCTCCCAAGTTTTATGATAATTGGTCCCTTGGTTATCTTTACTGTTTTCCACATGTATATGTGTTCCTACCCAATATATTTTTTAGGTTTGCTTTTCTTTTCAACTTTATCCAAATGGAAATATCCTATTAATATATATATTCTTTTTTGACTTTGCTTCTCTTCCATTGGCCTTTTTTCTTCCCTGTGGCGAGAATTCATGCTTATCTAATATCATTTTATAATAGCCTTGATACCTGGGGAGACAAGTTCCCTCACATTGTTTATTTTCTTCAGCATCCTCTTGACTATTCTTGACCCTTTTGCTCTTTCATTTGAATTTTAAGATAAGCTTGTAAAGATTCATGAAAAATCCTGTTGGAATTGTAATTGTAATTACATTGACTTTATAGATTAATTGTGGCAGGTTTGGCGTATTTATAATAAAGTATTCTAATTCATATCCATGATATGTCTTCTCATTCTTTTAGGTTTTGTTTTATATCTTTTGATAATGTATTATATCCGTTAATGACATCCCTTTAGTACTGTTCTTATACAAGTGTTTTTTATTTCCAGAGACCTTTTACATTTTGTTGCTATTGTGAATTGGAGCTTTAGCATTTATATTGTATAATAGGATGCTTGGTGATGGACATGATTTTTATTTGTCTACTGCTGCTGTAAAAAAGTATCACAAACTGAGTGGCTTAAAACCACATAAATTAATTTTCTTATAGTTTTGTGGGTCAGAAGTCTGCAATGAATCTCACTGGGCTAAAATGAAGGTGTTGGCAGAGTTGTGTGCCTTTCTGGAGGCTCTAGGGAGAGTGGGAAAGGCAAGGAAACTCTCACATTCCTTGGCTCATGGCCACTTCCTACATCTTCGAAGCCAGCAACATTGTATTTCTTTGACCCTTCTTCCACTGTCACAGCTCCACTTCTAAGAACTCATGGGGTTAGATTGGGCCTACCCTTGATAATCTAGGACAATCTCTCCCTCTCAAGGTTCTTAACCTTAATAACACTTGCACAGTACATTTTGCCGAGTAAAAGTGAGCATATTCCCAGGTTCTGGGGATTAGGATGTGGACATCTTTTGGGGTCATTATTCTGTCTGCTACCATTTGATATCTAATAACCATGCTGAACTCTATTTCTAATCGTTGTCTACAGATTTTCTTGAATTCATAAATAAAACTATCATATCGTCTCTTCTTCTGCTATTTCTAAAGCATTTATTTACTTTTCTTATTGCATTGGCTAGAACCTCCAGAACAAAATTAAATATAAGTAGTAATAGCAGGCACTCTTATCATTAGTTTTAATGAAACTTTCTAAAGTCTCACTCACTAATAGTGTGATGTATATTGTAGGTTTTGAAAAGTGTTTTTTGTCAGGGTAAGAAAGTTGCTTATTATTTCTAGTTTATAGTATACAAAATGTGACCATGAATTTTTAAATTTATCCTTATAAGATTGCCAGTTTGAACTTGATGTTACATTTTGAAGCTATGTTTTTAGAAGTGTACAAAATTTATATTTGAGAATATCTTCTTGGTGAATTTTTTCCTTATGTGATATAGCATCACTATTTATTGGCATTAATACTTTTTTACCTTAAAATGTATTTTATGTCATATTGTTATAGCTAGCATCCTCTTTTCTTTATATCTGGGTAATACCTGTATATTATATCTTTTTCTTTATTTTAAATTTTTCTGTGTGGTTTTGTCTTCTCTGTGTTCTGTATAAGTCACATATACCTAGGTTTCTTAAAAATCCCCAAATCCAAATTTCAGATAACATCATCTTTTAAAAATATTAATGGGTAAATTTTACCCATTAATATTTATTGTGACTAATGAACATATTTGGTCTTATATGTACCATCTTTTTTGTTGTTGTTGTTTCTATTAATATAAATTTCTTTCTTTTATTTTCTGGTTTGTTCCCTCTTTCTTCCCCCTCCCACCCCCTTTTCTTTACCTTCTTTTTATACTTTTCATTGCCTTGAAAATTAATAAAATATTTTATGATACATGTTTTTCTTCTACTTTGGAAGTTATAGGTCCTATTTCTGTTCTTTTGGTGATTATCCTTACATTTTTAATATGTTTAACCAAACTTTTTCTAACAAAGGATAGTTGTTCAGCATTTCTATTTTCTTTCGTTTGACCACAATAAGGACCTTATCAGATGTGTAACAAGCCCCTGTCTTGTGTATTGTTTAGAATTTATTTTCACACTATTTTTTAATATCAGAAGTTGTCATTTTCTAAATTGAGTTAAATTTACTCTTCTATTTTATAAGTTTCTGTGCTTATTTTGCTTCTTGTTTTTCCTAACTCCTTTGGCACTTCCTTTCTTCTTCTTGAAGTACATGCTGTCATAGTTCTTTCATTGAGTATCTGTAGGTTATACATTCACTAAATCTTTGTATGCCTGAAAATGTCTTTATTTTGCCTGGTTGATGATCTCTTGGTTGATGGTTGGAGTGGTTTGAAATTCTTGGTCAAGGTTATCCTCTCCCTGACCCCCCAACACTTTAAGGAAATTAGTTCCTCGCCTTATGGGATCTCTTGCTGCTGATGAGAAATCTGTTGACATCATAATTACTATTCCTATATAAGCAATCTTTTATTTTTCTGGAAGCTTTTTATTTTTGAGGCTCTGTATATTTTCTGTATACTGTTTAGGCATAGATATTTTTATTTGTTATGATGGAATACTGTTGCAGTCTGAAGACTCCTGTCTTTTTACAATTCTATAAAATTCTTAGCAATTATTTCCTTTAAATGATCTAATATCACTTGTCTCTTATCCTGAGCTTCCAGAACTCCAATTTGCCAAATCTTGGAGCCTCTCAATCTATTCTCCGTGCCTGTGAGGTTTTTCATATATTCAAAGTATTGTCCCTGCTGTCTGGACTTGGCAGAATCCTGTCTTCAATCTCCTTCTCTGCTCTGGACTGCATTTCTGTTAGAGTCCCTCCCACCTTGTGTATGTAAAACACTTTTTAGTGACAATATGTTTCATTTCTAAGATGTTATAATTAATTCTCTTTCATACATACCTATTCTTATTTCATTTTGTTTTGTTTATTATTTATGGAGATGTTGGCTGTTTTATTTAACCCTTTAACATGTTAAACATACAAACATACTTGCATTAAAATTTTTGTTAGGCTCCTCTGTAAACTTAATTTTATCTGTCATGAATTCACACTGTTGCGTTTATTATGTGCCTTTCTTCGTAAGAGCTTTGATTTATGGGTTTTGGAACTTTGGTGTGTGGGCTCCTTTGAGTGGGAGGGCTGTGTTTTTGTGGCTTGGGTTAACTTACTTTCTCTCTCTTTCTCTGTCTCTCTCCCTCTCTCCCTCTCTTTCCTCTTTCTTCCCTCTGGTGTTTTGGCTGTGGCCTGTATGCAGCTTACCACATCTCTGATGCAGAATTGGAACTTTTGGAACTTTCCGTTCCAATAGTAGTAGGCATATTGCTTTTTCATTCACAAAGCCAAGAGGTGTAAGATTTGACCTTGATCTTTTTCCAGCCTCCTTTAGTGAGTGGAGGGAGAGGGGCGTCCACTCTACCCCACTTACACGGCGTGTATCTGTTTCTGAGATAGACCAGCCTGTGCCACTGCCTGCTTCTAGACCCAGAGCCTGCCAGCCTGCAGCTGCGGCCCCTTGTCATTGTGTGTGTGTCCCACTCCGCGTCCGTCCAGTGTTTATCTTGTACTTGAGCCTGGCTATGTTGTTTAGGTTTTGTCTTGAGCACTACATGCCATTTTATTCAGCTCTCTGGAGCGGGCCGCACAATCAGTGGTGCACTCTGTTTGCTCAGCCTTCATCCCATTGCCCTTGTCTCTTAGATTGAGTTTGATATTCAGGCTATCTTTTCTGTATGAGAAAAATTTCTAATTTTGGCAACTTCCAGCGCTACATTCCTGGTGATCATCTATACCCATCCCTATAGTACCTCTCTGTGCAACTTCTGGAAAAAGCTTGTGTGTGTGCGCGCATGTGTGTATGTGGGTGTGTGTGCATGTATGTGTGTGTGTGCATATGTGTGCGTGTGTGTGCATGTATGTGTGTGGGCGTGTGTGTGTGTATGCATGTGTTTGCATGAGCCCATACACAGGTGCTCCCTCCAGCACTGGCCTCATGAGTTTCACGCCGCGTGGTTTTCTTATTTGACAACACTTTATTCATTCACCGAACCCATCTGGAGTCCACACTGTGCGCCCCACGAGCTGTGGTCCTGCAGCTCCAGATGTGGGGTCTGGGGACCAGCGGCCCCTGTGCGGCCTTGGGACCACAGTAGAAACGCAGAGGCCAGCCTCCTTCCCGGACCTCCTGAGTCAGAGCCCGCATTTTAAACAGGATTTCTGGGTGACTTTTGTGAACGTGAACGTCTGAGAAACACTGCCTCGTAGCTGAAGGTGACCGTACACCCTGGCTTCATCATTGCTGGCCCTCTCTCTTGCCCTGATTTAGACGTTGCCCTCATTTAGACGGTGAACTGTGCTCTGAGCTCCCTTTGAGAGCAAGTGGAAACAGCGTGCGGCTGCAGTGATGGCAGAGGGACATTTGAGGGCGGGGCTTTCCTGTCCGTGGTCGTGCTCTGTCCTTTCCCGGGATGTGTCCTCGGCTCCGTTTTTGGCCCTCGAACTGGGAGGTGTTGGGGGATTCCCAAGGGATGTTAGCGGCAGGGCGTCCTACTCACTCCAAGTGGGCGTCCCGAGCATCCTCCCCTTTCAGACAGAGCTGCCCTGGCAACGGCTTGCAGATGGTTGGTGCCACCGTGCGGTGGCAGCTGTGTGGGTTTCCTGTGGCTGCTGTGACAACTCACCCCAAACTGGGCAGGGATTTATTCTCTCCCAGTTCTGGAGGCACAAGGTCTCAAGGCCACACTCCCTCTGGGAGCTCTAGGGTAGCGTCCTTCCTTGGCTCCTCCGGCCCCTGGGTGCTGCCGGCGTTCCTTGGCTTGTGGCCGCATCACTCCAATCTCTGCCTCTGTCTTCACATGGCCTTTTCTTAAGGCCGTTTCTGTAAAGGACACTTATGATTGCGGTTAGGGCCCACTCAGATAATCTAGGATGACCTCCCTATTTCAAGATTTTTAACTTAATCACAACTGCAAAAGTCAATTTTGCCACGTAAGGTAACATTTATTTGCAGGCTCCAGGGATTAGGCCAGGGGCAGCTTTTGGGGCACCCTTTTCCAGCCCCCTGCAGCATCCGAAAGAAGGTGTGTTGCATCGCCAGACAAACTAGACGGGACGTTGCCCCACGCAGCGCAGGCGGACTCAGAGACTACTCCTGACCGGGCAGACTGCTGAGTGTTTCATATCCTGTTCCGCTCAGGTAGGCTCTTCCTCATTCCTTGCTAAGCACCTGTTTCGTGGCTTACCTCAGTCCTCAGGGAACCCCACAGGTCTGCAGTACACGTTGATCGCCTCTAATTCGAAAATCCAAAATCTGAAATGCTTCAAAATCTGAAATTTTTGAGCACTCACATGCTTCCACGAGTGGAAAATTCCACACCTGACTTCATGTGATGGGGCGCAGTCAAAACACAGGTGCACAGCGCACAGGTTCCTCGCCTACCATCGTTCCCTGTGGCTGCTGAGCGGTGATTCAAGTGTTCTGATGCTACTGTGCTGCTCAGTCACTCTGGACACGTTATTTTTTTCCCTGTGTTAAGGGTATGTCATAGTTTTCACTGTTAAGTGCTTATGTGTGAGTAAGTGTAGGAAAATGAGTGCTTATCAGCTGCATATAGATTCAGAGTCAGGAATAATAGTGGTGCCAAACAGCCACAGACGGTCCGCTGGGTGGCTCAGATAGGGACACCTTTGCTTTTGGATGCTTCAGTGCACACAAACTTTGGCTTACCCACAAAATTATTTAAGGATATTGTATAAAATTGCCTTAAGGCGATGTGTATGAGGTATATCTGAAACATAAATGAATTTTGCACTTCAACTGAGGCCCTAACCTCAAGATATCTCGTTATGCATATGCAGATAATCCAACATTCAAAAAAAAAAAAATCTTAAATCGGAAACATTTCTGGTCCTAAACATTTCCGATGAGGAATAATCAACTTGAAATCTCCTCCTATCCTGCAGGTGTGAAGGTGCCGGGCTTCGTGGGGTGGTTCAGTGCCTGGCCCCATTTTACCCTGCAGGTGGTTGGCGTGCTGTTTCCACAACGTGAGGGGTTTTGCTTGCTTAACTAGCAGCGGGGCAGATGGCGCTGCTTGTTGGGTGCTGGAGGAGAGGGCAGGGGGCAGGTGTGGGGACTGGAGGGTTAACGGAAGAGCCCGACGCGGAGCTGGAGGCGTGCGATTCCGGACCCTACGGGAGATGGGCTGCTTCCAGGGACTCATGTGTGTGAGCACCTCCTTGGCTTGTCCTGTGCCGGCCCCTGGACTGAGGGCTGGCTTCCGGGCGCCTGTCTTAGGGACATTTGGTTGAAGGGGCAGGGGCCGGCTCCTGGGGCCCTTAGAAGGCACCAGCACTAGGGGGCCCACAGGCAGCTGGGGGCGCACTCTGGACCCCATCCCCTCTGTTGCCTGTGCGCACAGTGGAGCCCGTCGCGTTGGAAGAGCAAGCCTGCCGTCTGGTGGGCTTCCACGGGGCATCGTTGAGTTTTGACAATTTTACCTTTTAAGCCTTTCCCTCCTTTTAGGAGATAAGACTGTGTTGTTCTCTGCTTCCGTGGTCTCTGGTTTGTGGAGCTTCCCTGAGAGTAGGAATTGGGGCAGATTAAATTGGAGAGGGTTCAAAGGACCCATTCTGGGGTGTTGACCCAGGGCAGATGCATGGTACTACTCAGTAAATGCAATGCCACACTCGCCATTCCAAGGGCACCAAGGCTCACTTATGTGCGGTTCAATTTAAAACAGAAACTGTAGGCCCCGAGGCTGTGCGCCGTTGGAACGTGTGTGTTGAAGGCAGCGTCTGGCTCCTGGCGTGTGTACCGGGCTGGGTGGGCACTGGATGGAAGTGGAGGGCCTTCTGTCTTTGGGGTGAAAGGCTTAGGACTTTGAGGGGACAGGCCCCCCTCTGTGGCCTCCTATGAGATACCAGCCCTGGAGGAGTCACTGGGGCGGGCCCCTTGGCCTTCCTTCTGGAGACGTGGGGCCCCGTGCAGGCTGTTCTCCGAGCTCCTGAGCTGGGCCACCGAGGTTCACAGGAGGGGGCTGGCTTCCTCCCTCCCTGGCACAGCCCAGCCCTGGAGGGCAGGGCCCCCGGGGTGGGGATGGGAGGGTGTGCGTTTCCCGTCCCCCTCCCTCCTCCTCAGCGCGAGCTGAGCTCCTGGGAGCCGGGCAGACGTGTGCAGCTCCGAGGATGGTGTAGGTTATAAATTGTGTAACCCGGGAGGAGAGTTCACTTGATCACTGTGTTTTACACTTTTCTCTGCAGCGCGTCGGTGACTTAATTAACCTACTTGTAGATGTAGCAGCCGGAAGATACATTTCCCGATGCATCTCCATCTCTCTTCAGTCATCATATACTTAAATTGCAAATTCTCGTGAACTGTAACCCCGTGTCTTATGGCTCTTGGCTCTACATTTCCCTGTAGATCTTCTGTCTTCAAATGTGTCAGAGTTAGAGTGTGGGGCTGTGAGAGGAAGGCATAGCTAGATTAAACCACACAGAAAAGCTCCCTTGAAATAATGCGAAGAATATGGCTTAATGCTCCTAACGACAGTCAGTTCCGAGTGGCTTCAAAGCCCATTGTTCACCCCAGGGCATCACAGAAGGGCTGCGTGGGGCAGCTTGGGGGCGTGGTGGAGACCTCTTGTGTCCACAGCACTTGGGGGCTCATCCTGGAACAATAGGAACTCACATGCATCTCCTCACTGCCTTCATCCTGTAAAATCCTCGCTCCCTCCCTCCCTCCCGTGCACTCACTTTTGTCTTTCCTCCACGTCCAGGAGACCCTCGCCCCATCACTTTAGAAAAGATTACCTTAAAATGTAATGTTGCGGGTTTTCTTGGTAAATTTAGAAAAAAAATCGAGGCTAGAGAATCACTGAATTATGCTCAAAACAAGTCATGGTTAATCTGTGTGTGACTGTTCTCCCTTAAGGTAGCCTAAGAAGACATTTGCATGTTCTCCCTCCCCCTTCTCCCAGAAAACCAATTGATTCTTTTGAGCTCAGAAAGTTGTATCATAAGCACATTTTTATGGCTAACGATTGGGGTTTACAAAGGGAAAATGACAAGCCTGTAATTGGCATACTTGGTATGAAAGTTTGCTTGCATATAAGAGATTCCTGTTTGCAATTTCATTTTAGGAAAACATCCTAAGCATCCTGAGAAACCACAGGAGGGAGAAGGGCTGTGGGAACTCTCTCTGCAGAACCACCTGGTTTCAGATTCACCCATGAAAATGGAACCGCATGGAGTTTTAGTCCAGTATTCTGGGATCTGTAGGCATTTCCACCCAACTGGAGATGAAACTTGAAGTGCAGACACTTGACAGCTGACATTTTTTGAGCACATTCACTGTTGTATTATGTTTATCATGATTATATTTTTGGTCCCCATTCGGAGTTCCTAATCATGCCTCTGTCATGCTTGGTTCCTTTGTAGTCATGTGTGCTCCATGTTGTGGGGGCTTAGCCACGCCTGAGACATCTCAGGGACACAGAGGAGACAGTGATACACAATTAACCATGATTGTGGAGATTCTCTTGGAGATCCTCTTCCATGGGAAGAGCCTGTGACTTGAGTTCCTAACAGCACAAGCACATCTGCCACCTTTTCTTCTCACACTTACCCCCGGGTGACTTGGCATTGAGGCAACAGTTGTCCACAACCCCAGGGCCTGGAGAGTTGTCTCAGTCCCTGTGCACACAGCAGGTCTCCTGCCCAGGTCCTCTCTGCTCAGCTGGGCGCTGCCTTCACACACCTGGCTTCTTCTGGGGAAAATGCTCTTTCCCTGTGGCCTAGGCCTGGGGTCCTGGTGATTTGGGGATTGAAGCAGTAGGAGCTTTGGGTTTGGGGGTGAGGGCGGGATGGTCTGGGATGAGGGGAGGAAGGGCTCGCAGTAGGACAGTTAGCTGTGACACCAGGGCATGCCGATGGAGGGAGAAGGGGTCATGCTGGAACCGAGATTTGGTCCCTGACTCTGGGCGCAGATCCTGGGAGGGCAGGAGGCTTAGAGAGCGGGTATGCAGGGGACTGGCTGGTTTGGGCAAGCCCCTCCTCATAGCCCAAAGCTTCGAGGCCAGCCCGGGGCTTAGGAGGGTTCTAGGGTTGGAAACTCTCTGCTCTTGCTTCTTCCCTGCCACGCCCCATTTTCTTGTATTCCTTCTGGGATTTCTTCAGCAGTGACAGTCTTGCCACGCACTTAGCATTGAAGATCAAATCGAGGATGATGACGCCGTGGACAGGCTCCTCCTGGGTGTAAGACCCACCCGGGCAGCTCAGGGAGTGGGAGGCTGAGCCGACACCGCCTGTCCTGGCTCTCCCCGTGCCCAGAGGCTGGCCCTGCATTGCTGGGGAGCCCGCAGCCGGTAGTCAGGGCCGTCCTAGCTCCCCAGGGGCTGTCCTGTTCTCCTTGGAGCTCTGTTGGGCTGTACCTCACCGTCAGGTTAGAGTGCTCAGGTGGTGAGGTCTAGGGGGTGGTTGTGCCCACCCAGCTTGGGACGCTCAAGTGCTCAGAGACTAGGCCAGGTTCTCTTAGCCTAGTGCTCGTGGGGTATGTTGACTGCCCCTTTGAACACTGATATTTGCTCAATCAGTCCTGGCCCCATGAAGGACAAAGTGCCCGTCGGGAAGCAAACCCAGGATGAGACAGCACGTGGACATGAGCGATGCTTGCCGGGTAGACCCTGGAGGCTGGGCTGCATTTAGCCAGATACACCAGGCGCCAGAGGCTGGAGGAAGTTCAGTCTTATTCATTTTGCCTCCTCAGTCATTTTGCACATTTTTGTCGGATGCCTATCTAGGCCAACTCTGCGCTGGGCTGGGGACGCACAGGTCAGTGGGGCAGGCCTTGGCCCTCAGGGCTTCACAGCAGAACAAGGTGCGGCCACACCACACTGAGCGTGGACTCTGCAGTTGACTGTCCCTAAGGGAACTTTGGGAGAGTGGGGTGGGGGGTATTGAATTCGCCCGGAGCGGGCAGTTCCCTGGGGTGGGCGATCCCAGTGTCGAGTCCTAAAGGAACCTTTCGGGGCTCGGATAACCCACCTCAGATAACCCAACTCTGAGGACCTTGGAGAAGATGCTCTGTAAGGATCGGCTTGGTTCTAAGGATTTATAGCGCTAGAAAACAGCACCCGACAGGCAGTTGGCAGACCGGATGGTGCCAGAACTCAAGATCAATATGCCAAATAAAGCTGAAAGTAAAAGCGAGTGCACACTCACCCCAGGCCCTCACCTTATGTGCTATTGATGAACAGCAAGGTACCAGGAGTCTGGTAGGAGTATCTGGAGAAGAGAGGCTGTTCAAGTGTTCAGAATCCTACTCACTGATCACACGCAGCGTAGAAGAACCCGGCCCGGCATGACGTATTGCCTCGCCGAGCCTTTATGGGAGGGACGTCGTTGATAATGTAGCCCCTGTTTTAAAGAGTGGAGAGTGGAGTTTTAGCTTAATGGGCAGACTTAACTTTCTCTACTTTGTTTTTTTTTTTTTTTTTTTTACAGATTCATTGTAATCAAGTGCACATCTATTTGCCTCTTATCCTTAAAAAGCCATTATATTTAAATTTTTTTGCTTTTGTACTGTCATTTCAAAGAATCAAACGATTTTTAATAATCAGTGTTAGGAGCTTAGGATAATATTGGTTGAATTTTTCACATTCAAAGGCAAGTTTCAACCTTTAATATCCACCAAACTTCAATTAATTTATTTCCTCTTTGAGGACCTAAAGGCAATCTGAATCATTTTTGCTGTCATGTAACATCCCCAAACAATATTTTATGAGGCTGAGTTTAGCTAGTGGTTAATAGATTCAGGCTTAGTTAAGGCGTGCACATGGGCAGCTCCTTGTTTTAGAAATGTCTGTTTATTATCAGTTTAATGCAGATGAAACTACTTATTCACTCTTCAGAAATCCTTTATGACTCCTAATTAAAGTCTTTGTCTGAACACAAAATAATTAATACATAAAATGAAGCCACGGGAAAGAAGCAACTGTGAAACAGTCACTTGCCTGTGTGTCGAGCAGTATTTAATCATTAGAAGAACACAGTGTTTGCACTTTTGGAAAGAAAACAAGACGCAGACTTCATGTTTATTTAACACTTTGACTAGTTCTTCTCGGAGGTATGAAATGAGTCTTATGGAGTGCTGCGACAGTAAATCAAATGTTCTGAAAATTACAGGGTCTTAAACAGTAGTGTCATTTTAAACCTAAATAGTTTGGTGGTGCTCCGGCATATAAAACTGACCTCTTAGAGCAACATGGACTGTTTACACTGAAAGACAAGTAAAGGAAATAAAAACAAGACATAAAATATAGTGCTGCTGGGGTGTCATTCCTTCTAGTTTGGTTTCCGCTTGAAATCTGATGCTACTGATGGGCGTTGAGTGTTCAGCGCCACCAAGGAGGGGTCCTTGTGTGCCCCCCGGGTGCACCCCAGTCTCTTCTGTGCCACCAAGGCACCTGCAGAGCACCACTGGGCTGTCCGGACGGGCTGAGCAGTGGCTGGTCCCCACGAGGCGGAACATGTCCATATTAGATGAGGTCTCATTAGTGGGCGTCTGAGGGCAGCGCTCAGATTCACAGCCGGCTCTTTTTACAGGAACCATAAATAAAGGTGACTGGCTGGCCCAAGGGATTGATCCCAGGATAACTAATTTTCACCTCCGGGTCACGGCTTCAAACGAGACCAGGGCAGAGACATGACGATCTCCAGTCGGGGGAGAGGTGCTCCCAGGCGATGCCCAGGGCTCACGTTTGCGTCTTGCAGGAGTGAGGCAACACCCTGCAGAAAGGTGGACAGGGAAGGGGGTCCATGTGATGTGTGGAGGGGTCTGTCCCCACGACCTGTCCTGTGGCCTCTGGCTCGGAGTGGGGTTCTATACTTGGGAGAATGGGGCTGAGGAGGAGGAGGGCACAAGGGAAGGAGGCCAAGTAGGTCCGGGCCCTGCCCTTTTCTTCGCCTTTTGTGAAATCCCTCTCTCTTTCCTTTGCTCACAGACAGGCTGCTCCCACCCGTCCAGGGAAGCTCTGGCCTTTCCTGTCCCCTGGGTGCCTGGCCGCCCAGTGCACTTTGCGTGCAGCACACGGCCATTCCCGTGGGTTTTTATGGTGGCTCCTGTCGCCCAGACAGAGCTAGGGCAGGTCCCACTGTGCTTCCTCCCCTGCAGCCCTCACACCTTGCACATTCATTTCAGAAGGTCGGGATCCTACAGAAAAAGCAGAAATTGTACATAAGCATCACCAGCGATCCCACACCCAGTCGGAAACACTGTGGACCTTTCCCAGTCCGTCCCCGTGCGTGTTGTGTTACCACGCCATCGTAGCTGTGCTGCACGTGCTGTTTTATGTTTGCCATCACGGGATTTTGCAGTGTTGTATGGAGTGCATGTACTTCCGTTATTTAACCAAGCCCGGATCGCTGGGCGTCTGAGCCATTTCTAATTTCATCCGTGCTACAGGGCGACGCCCTTTTTGATTCATCCAGGCCAGCATCATCTGCTCTTGTGGCTTCTCCCTGGGGAGCCCACCTGTGCTACTGCTCTCTCTCCCCACCTCCTGCTCTTGCTCGGCATGGACCAGGGGCTCCCACGGCCCACTCTGCACTCAACCTGCCCGGCATGCTCAGGACAGGGCATAGGCCGCCTGCTTCCCCGCCTGCACCTGCGGCTCAGCAGGCGTGTCCTCCGTTGGATGCCGGGGTCGTGCATGGGAGAGGGACCCCAGCCCCAACCTGTGAGTCACTCCCAGTCTCCAGGGAGGTGGAAGGATGCCGGGACTCACACATACGGCCCCGAGGCAGCCGCCGTGAAGGAGAGGCCATCACGTGCTGCCACGTGCAGACCACTAAGAGGAGGTCTTAGGATTTTGAGATCGAGCGGGAAGGTTTTTTGGATCAGGTGGTTGTTTAGCTGTGCTTTGAGGATGGGGCGGGGGAGGAGGTGGCAGCGGGAGTGAGGGGAAGCATCTAGGCTCTGGCGTCCTCCCCAGGGCAAGCTCAGAGACTGGGAGATGCAGGTGCGTGCTGGGTGGTGTTTGCTGTGAGCAGCGGAACGAGGCGGGCCCGGTGTGCGTGCGAGGCACGGGTGAGGAGCTGCCGCCGCAGGGAAGCTCTGAGCCTGCTCCGGCCACGCAGGAGCTCAGTCATAAGGAACGGAAACGGAGCTGGAATATTTTGACTCTGGAGGAGGACGTTCGTCTCATCTTTCCCATGTCTCACAGATACGGAGTCGTCGTTCTGTGAATTTCTTTGGAGCCGTGTGGGATCCGCCGAGGCTGGGGGCAGTGCGCGTCTGGAGCCTGATGCCAGCGGCTGCGTGCAGAGGTGGATGGGGATGGGCTTGCGCCGTCCCTTCAGCTGCTTCCTCCCCTCCCAATGTGGCCGAGACTGCCCCCGACCCCGGACCCCACTCAGAGGCGCCCCAAGGCAGGCCCTTGTCAGGGGGCTGGAGAGCTCCTTTTCCTGGGGACCACCAGACGTCCCGGGGGCTCGCTGCCCACGCAGCGTTGCAGGGACAGCGGGGAGGCGCGGGACGGAGGTTCTGATCCCGGCGTTGAGCAGGCCTAAAGGGGCGTCTCGTGGCATCACCGAACCTCTGAGGGACAGGCCACTGCCAGTCTAATTATTAATCTTCGGGAAACCCGACCCTTCAATTAACCGAGTAATAATTGCGTTGTGGACCATCAGAAACCCTGCATTATTAACGAGCACTCAGGGTCAATACGCGTTGCTTCACTTCGCCGTCCGTGATATTTATCACTTGTAATATGACTTCCTGGTTAATTATACAGAATCAGGCAGCCATTCACTTTTGATTAATGTGGAAAGTTCATACAGACTTTGTTAAAAAAACATTTATTATGTGTGATGTATTGAAATAAGCCCTTTTCTCCCCGAGCTTTGTCCTATGTACATATGTTTTCAATATTTAGGAGATTTTCCTGTGTAGAGGAACTTCCTGATACATGAAATTGAGAAAATTTAATAAATCATGTTAGCCACCTGCGCGACGTGTGTTTCTTATTGTGATACGATCTTCTCGTGGGGAGGCTGGGGTCGTAACTTATGCAAGATGATAAACGCGTCTCAGCTTGCAGGAACTGCCGCAACTCCGTGTTCCAGGCTCCCCTCGCCGCACGGGCACGGGGAGGCGTAGTGGGAGGAGCGTGTTCTCGATGTCTCAAGACTCGGGCCATGATCAGCTGCGTGACCTTGGGCAGCTCACTCTGCATCTCGTCATCTTATAAATGAATGTGTATTCATTGATTACTACCTCCCCGGCCTCCCATGCGGAGTGAGTCTGAGAATCAAAGACTCCAGTGTGTGCGAGAGGGCCTTGTGCCCTGAGACACGCCCACCAGGTCGTCGTGTTCCTTCGGGCAGAATTCCCTCCAATCCCTCTTGTGGTCGCGGCATGGCCACCTGGTGTTTTGGGGCAGAGGTCGTTTCCAGGTGAGAAAGCCAGTGGGGTGATGAACTTTCTGGAGCACAGACACGCCAGAGAGCTACTCGCTCCCAGGAAGGGAGCAGGAAGCCAGGCTTTTGCGTGTCATGGGCTGAATTGTCCTCCCTTCGGCCAAATTGATACGTTGATGTCCCTGGTACCTCGGAGAATGGGACTGTGTTTGGGGATAGGGCCATTAACAGAGGTCATTAAGGTAACATAAGGTCATATGGGTGAACCCTAATTCAGTATGACCGGTGTCTCTGTAAGAAGAGTTGGGGACACAGATGCAGAGTGGAAACCTCATGCAGACGCAGAAGAGAGACGTATACGAGCCAGGGAGAGAGAACCCAGGAAGAACTAACCCCGCCCACACCTGATCTTGGGCGCCTGGCCACAGTCTGGGACTGTGGGAAAGCGGCTTTCTGTTGTCCAAGCCCCTTGCCTTTGCCGTTCGCCAGGCAGCTCAGCCAGCGGACGCACGTTGTGGGGGAGCGTCCCAGGCCGAGGTGCTCGGGCACCCACTCTGGGTCTGGGGATGGCCTCGTTTGGTTCGGCTCAGCGGGAGGGTGTGTTCAGGAGGGACCAGGAAGGAACCAGACCTGAGTGAAGGACACCTTTGGTCCCACCAGCGGGGAGGGGCAGAGAAGATGGCTCTTGGGTGCTGTGAGCACCCGGGGTGTGGGGGAGGGGCGTGACCGCTTCCCAGGCTCCCGTCCTGGCAAAGGACTTCACCTCCCCCAATGCAGACTTCGAGGGAGCCCGGCCTCCAGTGCCTGCTTGAGGGCCTGTTGATGCCGGGGTGGCCGTGGTGGGTGAGGCCGAGGACTGGTGGCTGGGGCACCCACAGCCCAGACGTCTGATGGACACACCCGCGCGGTGCTGGGCTTGGAGACTGGTGCTTTTGTCAGCACCGAGGACTGCGTGTGTGCTGGTGGCTATGTGATGTTTACAGTTCCGTCAGGTCCAGACACCCAGAAAAGGGGTTCAGTATAAGCCCTTGCAGACAAGGATAGCAAAAGTGCATCTGAACCCACATGTGCAGTAGCAGGGCTGGCTGTGAAGCGATAGCAGCTGTGGCCATGGGCACGTTCCAGGCCCACAGCCCCTCTGTTGCCGACTGAGCGCTGTTCCCTCCTTGGCGTGACGACAGGTGTAAACCTGCCTCTGTTTCCTCGTCTTTGGAAAAGGGATGCTACTTTGTACATTTGTGTGCCGGAGGGAGGTGGAGGCCGACATTAAAAAACTCACAATTCCAGGACTGTCAGGGCAGAAAGATTCCAGAGCATCACATCTAATCACCTGTATCACTCAGGGAAGGGGAAGCCCCGAGAGGTGACCTCCTCTCACCCATCTGCGTGTAGAAGGGAACTGCCACACGGACCCGGGGAGAGCCCTCGATCCACCACGAGAGCAGGCGACGTGGATTCTGACATGAGGTCCGGTGGCTTGAGGCTGCTGGGAGCCTCTAGATACGAATGGGCTAGGGTTTGGACGTTTGGGACCTGTGAGGCTTGTGGCTGTGTCAGCCGGTCAGCTACTGGGCAGGAAGCTATGGGATTAGAGGGAAAATGAAGTCTGTCCAATTAGAAAGACTCACTTTATAGAAAGCAATGGAAGCTGGAGACGTAGGCAGTGGAGAGCCTGCATGAAAGAGAAAAGTTAGCGATTTCCTCTGATTTAGGACCAAAGTGTGTGAGGGCCGTGGCATTCCTGGGTGTGTGTTTCCATGCGATTGGCGCTTCTGGACCTGGAGGGACCATCTTCAGAAAGATGGGTCCTTATTCTTTTTGTGCGCCACCTCTCCCTAGGCAGGGAGACGGGGAGGCAGGCGGGCTCCTGCGTGCAGTGAAGCCGCACCCGCACCCTCACCTGCATGGCGCCCAGCCTGCACGGCCCCGCTCCTTCCCAGGGGCCTGGGCGCTCTGACCACCCTCCGTCCTCGCGGCAGCTCAGGCTCAAGTCCTGTGGCCCAAAGGCCAACGACTAATATCCTGAGCCACTTAGCCATGAGGTATTTGGTTATGTAAAACATTTTTTGACAAATTATCTGTCAACACTAGATGAAGTTAACATTTCTTTTGATCAGTGAAAGAGAGATCGAGATCACGAGCTAAATACTGTCTGTGTTTCTATCACGTCCTAGTGTTCGTCGTCCTATTCCAGCCCCTCTCCTTTAACAAGTTTTAGTAGAGCTGTTAGAATTTCCATTCATAATGTATGATGGGTTTGTACGAATTTCCTCCGTGTGTGAAACCTATTTAATGTTAACATTCTCAAATTGGAGTTGGTTATAAATAATGCACCAGGAGAAGTGAAATGGTGCAGATTATTTCTTTGTGTTGTACCTGTCAGGCCCACAGTTACATTTTTGGAATTTGTAAATAGTTTTGCACAACTTGTACCCAGGTTACTTCTGTCACAGGGGAAGGACTCTTTGTCCCGCTTTATGTAAATTAAAAACTTTTAGCCAATTTGTGGTCAAAAAACAGATAGTGGGAAGAGCTTGCAGACAACATTTATTTTGTATGTACATTAATGGGCACTTCCATTTTTCCTGGAGGCCAGAATCCACTTTGAAATTCATGTTTGATAAATTCCCTGGCTTTCCGAGTAATTTAACTGTCTACAGGGCTGTTGATCCTCTGAGTATATCATCGAACCTTGGGGACTTGTGCGCCATTTCTGCATATCCAAGTTCAAATATATGCTCAAGATTGGTTTAAATTTTAAGTTGTTGATCTTATTTCTGATAGATTTGTTAGCTTATCCTCCATTTCATTTCTAAAACCTGCTCCTAATCCTCAAATACTCTCTTCTTAAACACATCTTTGCTAAATTCATTGATTGTGTTAGTAAAATGTATATTGAACAGTCGTTCCGCAAGGTGCCGTAACATGAATATCGTTAGTCCCTTCGCTCAAAGACCAGAAGAAGTTTGATAACCTGGCTGTCAGTTATCACCTGCCTTCTAATTTGTTCTGACTCGTAGGTAGGTAGACCATTAGTTTTCAAGTCTGTTGCAGTATTTCTTTAAAATTTTCACTGATTTTAATAGATTTTTAATAATTTTCATGCTATCAGTTATGCGATACAAAATACAAGCCAAAGTCTATTTAAAAAAATCTTTTTGTTATGCTCACTCTTAGAATTCTTGAGATTTTCTTGGTATTACCAATGTTATGTGTCCAAATGAAAGTTTCTGTCTCGTTACTGATAAAATATGTAACTTTTTATCCCAGTTTTGTTTTAAGGAAAATTTCTAGCATTAATAACGGTAAGTTAATTCTACAAACGCTGAATTTAAAGCCTTTGCTGGGCGGGTGCGGTGGCTCACGCCTGTAATCCTAGCACTCTGGGAGGCCGAGGTGGGCAGATCGCTAGAGGTCAGGAGTTCGAAACCAGCCTGAGCGAGACCCCGTCTCTACTAAAAATAGAAAGAAATTAATTGACCAACTAAAAATATATATACAAAAAATTAGCCGGGCATGGTGGTGCATGCCTATAGTCCCAGCTACTCCAGAGGCTGAGGCAGCAGGATTGCTTGAGCCTAGGAGATTGAGGTTGCTGTGAGCCAGGCTGATGCCATGGCACTCACTCTAGCCTGGGCAAGAAAGTGAGACTCTGTCTCAAAAAATAAATAAATAAATAAATAAAGCCTTTGCCATGTTCGTAAACTACCTTCTTGTGGGCATGCGAAGGTTCCCAAAGCACTGTCATACATGTACATTTCTTGAGGGTGTGACCTTTGCAGTCACCTTGAACTGCGGTTGCATCTGGGGGATGAGGGGGCTCGGGTGGGGGGCGGCGGGTTTGCTGAGGGCAGAGCTGGTGCTAGCGCGCCGGGCAGCCAGGCCCCAGTTCGTGCCTCTGTCCTGCGGCCTTTGTTTTCCTCCACGCTGGATCGTCCCATCGTTCTGAGTGCAGGTCTCTCAACAACGCACATTCTAGTCCAAGTCGCAGAAGCATCTGTGTGTCTCCTTTCCCGTCTCCCCCACCTGCCCACCTGCGGAGCGCACCTGTCTGGCTCCATCTTCCGTTTCTTGTCAGTTCATTTCTTCCCCTGAGTCAGTTCGGAATTTTAAGGCCTTTCTACCTCTTTATTTTATTTTATTTTTTCCCCTTCTCCATAAGGAAATTAGCCTAAAGGAAAAAAAATAAAGTCCTTCTGTGTGGCCTGCTCAGCAAGACTTAGGAACTTCCTCTCTTTAGTTTTCAGACCCGGCCGGACCCGCGGTGCCAGAATTCAAATTTACAGTCTCTGGGGCAACATTTTAATAGAGTTTTTGCTGGTGTTAAAGCTTAACTCTGGTGTTATATTCATACTCTACCATGGAGGTTTAACCACCCAATTTTATTAGCAGCAAAATAAAAGTATCAGGAAAATGAAATCTCGGTGTTTGTTGTCATGGGAGGAGCAGTCTTGCCCCGCGTCCCAGTGGTAATTTATATCTTCTTGGATCATGGTGCACGTAAACGTGGAGAGCAGTAAAAAAAAAGAAGCCGTTTGAGAACATTTCTGACTTAAATGAATTATGTGTAGGAAAAGAATACCATGTTATCTTTGCCTTTTAAGGAAATGAAGCTTTGACAGCAGGAGTATTCGATACAGTTATGCACCCTGGACAAAGATTACTTTGGAGGCTAAATTAATAGATCTGGAACATGGAAATAAGAACAATGAATCTATTTCATTAAATTTTTTTTTTTTTTTTTTTTTTTGCAAATGATTTCTAATCTTGGGCCTTCAGAAGAGTTTGGGGTCCTGCACTCAATAGGCTGTCTCAGTGCTTCCTTCCGCCAGGACGGTCCCTTTGGCTTTATAGACCACGCAGGCACCAAGCCTGGGGGAAAAGATGTTGACATCACCTGGACTGTTTAAAGGCTCATGCTGTTGGATTCAAGATGCGAAAAGGAAATTGCAGCCGTGGTTAAGAGGAGTTATATATGATCGGTTCAATGGCCGAAGACTGGTCAGGACATCGTTTCTCTTTTTAAGCAGAGAACTTTGGACTCAGACTTGGGGGGCTCTTGCCCTGGCTGAGTCACTGGCTTTCCACATCACTTCAAGCTTGGTAAATGGGATGGTGATGCCATGCCCTGGTTCCACAGGGAGCATCTTATGTGATAATAGAAGAGGAACTGCTTGGAAACAGACGAGATGCCTGTGGTGCCTCACCTCTGGGAAGGGTACGCCATTTTTCCAGCTGTTCCCAGAGCCTCCTGCCCTAGGTTGGAGGAACTGCTATGTGCCTTACCTGGGGATGCCAGATAGAATAGCAGACAATCAGTTAAATTTTCCTTTCAGATAAACAATGAATAATTTCAGTGTAATGTAACCCACTGATTGCATGCGATATAGTAAAATAATTTGTTGTTTATCTGAGATTCAGGCTGACCTGGGTATCCTTTTTGTGGCTTAATCTAGCAGCCTGGCTTTCCTGCCTTGCTCCAGGAGGGCCTGCCCTCTTCCTCTCCACGTCCTGATAGGGTTCAGGGTCTCAGCCTGAGCCGAGATGGGCCGGCACCTGTGGTCGGAAGACAGATGTTCACCTGTGGATATTGATCCATATTTGCAAGTGACTTTCTACTTGGGTGCCTGGGCAAGTCACTTAACCTTGCCACGCCTCAGTATTCACAGCTCCAGAATGAACATCAGGACTCACCCTATGAGGCAGGCGGCTGTGAGGGTACAAGGAGCTGATGCAAATTTGGGGGCAGCTTTAAAGCACCGAGCACAGTAGTATTTCCATGTGCTTTGCTCTGGGAAGCACAGTAATACACTTGACCTCTTTCATAAACAAGGGTATAGGGCAGCAATATAATAGTTCAACCACACATGTTTTACAACAAAACATGCTGGTGAGTTCCGTTGTCCCCCAATTTAAGCTTTAAATGTCTTTCTTTGGCTTCACAGGTATCGTTAGTAAATATTTTTTAACTGTCTTTGTCTGTTGGCTGCGGGAACAGGTTTCTGGTTCCACCTTCAGAGCAGTCCCGGCGGTGCCTGGCCCCTCACGCCCGCCGAGGGGAGCACACGGTTTGCCGCCCTGACACCTAGAGAAGCCCGGCTGTGCTCTCTGCCCCCAGCTGTCCCAGTGTCTTCTTCCTCCGCGTAATCAAGGGGTCATGCCGTCATTGCTTCCAGAACCTGGGGCTGGGGAGAGAGAACTGGCTGTGTCTTCAGTGGCAGACTCGGGAAGGCTGCCTGGCCCGGAGCCGGCCTGGCAGGATGGCAGCAGGCGTGACGAGGGTTGGCAGTGGGGCAGGTGCGCCAGATGTAGCGGCCTCTGGCCGGCCGCTGGTCTGCGTGTGCACCCCGCCTGTGGGCTCCGCACGGGGGTGCAGGGTGGGTGTCCTCTGCCGTCTGCCCTCTCGCCAAGCCCACCTGCCTGACGTCCCTTCTGGTCTTTTCCTGGCTTCTTCAGGGAGCCAGTTCCATTTCGAAACCCCTTTCTTTTCCTCTCCACGAAGGAGTGAGTGAGTGAGTGTGTGTGTTAGCCATTCTGGGCACTTCCTTTTCATTTCCGGGGAAAGAAGAGCTCAGTCTGTCTTCCCCGGCCGCAGGAATCCTCCCTGTCGAGGAGCTGTGCGTTTGTCCCACCAGATCCATCTGGTCCCGGCACCTTGTTAACTTTCTTATTGGCTCTTCCTCTCAGCTGCGTTTGGCCTTCTGATGCTTTTGAGATTCCTTCTGCTCTGGTGGAGCCATTTGTAAGGCTTCCCCTGGGTCCTCCGCAGCGTCTGCTGCCTCTCTCCTCCGCCACGGCCTTCCCGCTCTCCGCGTTTCCATCGGCAGCGTGGAATTTTCCTTTTCTTCTTCTTCTTCTTTTTTTTTTTTGCTTAATTTTGCTTTATGCTCACAAAGGGTGGTGTTTTACTGTTCCCCACCCCTGTGATTGATGGCAAAGAATACTGTACCAATTGATTGAGATAAAAAATTAGTGCTTTGCCGTAGAGAAGCCAAATTAGCCATCAGAAGTAGGTGCATGGAGTATTTTAAGAGTTTTTTGATTAATTCTTGTGATGTGAGGCCTTTTGACACAAAGTTTTATGTGCTGCGGTGTGGGAGGAGGAAGAAGTGGTAACGGGTTATTACAGATCTTACTTTTACCTCTGGTTGATTTATTGGCCTATTCTTGTGATATGAAATAAGGGCACTGCGGATGGGAGGGTGTCTCCTTTTGGAGAGAACAATTCCTCTGTGTGTGTGTGCGTGTGCGTGTGTGTGTGTGTGTGTGTGTGTGTGTGTGTGTGTTTTCTAGCTTGTAGGCTCAGAATTTCAGGGACTCAGTCAAAAAGACACAGAGTAGGATTTTAGTGAAAGTGCCTACAGTTGTGGAAACAAAACAGCAGAAAGAGGCCTTTCTAACTCAGATAGATGCCACTCAGCCCCTAAAAGTGACAGCTAATCAATTCTTGTATCACCCACGAAGAAGGAGAAAATCCTAATTTAACAGAGTGTTGATAGCAAATAATTATTAATGAGAAGCATTTTTGACAGTGACTCATTTGTTCTTATTTTAAAAACATGAAAACATACCTTATTCCTTAAAACCTGTTGTCAGCTTTGTGGTTTCCTTATTGCATCATTTAGGAATTAGTTTTATTACAATCTACAATCTAACCTAAATCATTACAGCAGCGACTCTTTACATTTTGCCATCTGAAAGCACTGTTACCAAACACAGCAGTCTTGGTTAGGCATTTTGAAGATTTCCTTACCTATACTCTTGAATTCGTATTTTAAAAATAAGGACTTTGTGAGTTGAATACTTTTGCTGATGGAAAGCAATTTTACATGTTAGTTTGAATAGACAGACAGATACTGGTATATTACATTCATAGTTCCACCTCATAGAGAGGGGAGTATTATGATATAAGCACTTTACTTTTATCTCATATAAGCTGCAAAAAGTCCATTTTTTTCAATAAGTGAAAATACACTTAAATGCCTCACAGTTATGTACATATATATTTATTTACTGATGTTCAATGTAAGTACAAATTATAACTGAAAGCAAAAGTATACTAATATTTCTAGGCAATCTGAATAGAAAAAGCTCTACTAACATTTCTGACTGTGGCTATTTTGTTGTCTATTAAAAAGTTGGGTTTTTGTTTTCTTCTTTTTTCCTTTTGTGATAGAAGCTTTGGCAAATAGGTACACATTGCACTTTCACTAATCTACTGATCAAATTTGAATATAGAAATGTACTAAACTAATTGCCCACACCTTTGGATTTTCATTGCTGTGATAGTTTTTTTTTTTTTTTAATACCTTCTTCTTTCCACTTAAAAAAGAGTCCAAGATGTGCAAGATGCACCGTATGTGCGTGGTTTCTGGTCTCGGGCCTCCCCGCTGCGGGGACTGGGTACGGAGTGGCGCTGTTTGCCACAAGATGGTGCTCTGCAGATGATGCGTTGTGAGACGTGCCAGAGAAGAGTGTAATTCTCCCGGACAACTGGGGTGCTGTGAAGTACCCCGTTATTCCCCAAGTCTTCCTTGTGGATGGTCTCCGACTGGGTCCCCTGGTTGGACTGGGTAATGTCCCCGCATGGTGACGCATTCAGAAAATGTCCCGTGCAGGCGTGAAGCCCTAATGACACTGCAGGAGCAGCGGCTTTACGAGGTTTGATAAACATTTTCACCTTGAAACCCTCGCCGTCTCTGGGAGGCTTAATCGGTGGCAGGCAGCAGGCTGTTTTTGGTCGCCTACTTGGGAGCAAGAGTGACGTTCACTAGAACAAGCTTTGCTAGGAATGACATACTTGGAGTCAAAAAAGGAAGTGGCTTGGCGACCATGAGTGTCGGTCATGCACATTCCGATGGCCCCGATGACCCTTCCTCCTGCAGGGTACCCCCCCCACCCCCGCAAAGGAGGAGCGGTGCCCCAGCGGCTCAGTCCAGGCACACGTTGCTTAGCAACGCATAGGGCCTGGAGATGCTGCCTTTGCCTTGGGAAGAGCAGCTTCGTGCCGCCAACGGTGGGGACCAGTTCGTTAGCAAGACCAGGAGGAAGCAGGCAGCCTGGCGCTGTTCTTCTAGACCCGGCCTCTTGGAGCTGGAGAGAGAAGCTTCACTTCTCATCCCTCTTTATGAAGGCGGGCGGGGGGGAGGCCTTCCACGATGCATTGTTGCTGTCCCTCAGGGGTAAATTTTTAGCTGCAGAATTTATGAGTTGCACATTTATTTGATTTGGCTTTTGGTTAATTTTTTTTCTCCTCTTGTCAACCTGACAATATGAGGGCAGACGGATGCATTCCCTGTAGAAGAGGCAGTAAACGGCGCTCTTGGAAGCGGCTTTATAGAGGCCTTCTGGACTGTTCTCCTCCTGCCCTCCCCCTCCCCGTCCCACTCCTTCCTGCCTCCCTTCTCCGCTCATTGCCAGTTCAGCAAGGCTCACGCAGCCAGAACACTCCACTCTAAATAAATAAATCCTGAAATAAATATGGATGTGATTCTCATTAACATTACCTGTCAAATCCCTAAGCACAGAGCCCCCAAATGGCCCCCTGGGTCTCCTGGTAATTTCTGGAAAGCACATAAAAAAAGACGATCAGTGGGTATATTTGTGGAAATCATTAGCAGGGTGGGGGAAGATATGCTTATAAGTCAATAATTCTTTCTGACACGACCTTAGCACTGGTTGTGTGATGACTCCCCTTAATGGAAGGAAAAGACATATGGCCTGAGTTTTATGACAGATGTCAGGAATCCTGAAACGTGGCACAAGGAAGATCTTGGTTATTTTTTTTTTTTCCTTTTAACTGACGTGGATGTATGGGACATTTTGTCAACCTAATGACCGTTTTCTCTGGTTCTTCTGATCGTCCAGTGGCAGGAGAAATAGTGTGACCCACTTTTCAAAGGATGGTAAATATCATTGGAGGCAAAATTTATGTTAGGAAAGGTCCAAAGAGCAGATACTCAATCTGAATTCTCAAAAAATCATACAGCGTTGGATTCATTCCATATTACCTATGCAGTGTGTTAATCTTTGGGGTTTAAAAGTCAGTCAGGGAAGATTCACTTACAACTCTGGACTGAGATTTCTGTAGCTCAGATGTTGTTTGTTCCGGAGGTTGTTGAGTAAGTGCTTCACTCCGGAAGAGCTTCCTGCGCTGTTCTGCATTTTGGAATTCATCAGTGTGACCCTCGGCGTGGCTTAACAAACATGCAGTCATTGGAACCTGAGAAAAAATGAATTGCCAAAGTGACGCGCCGGCCTGTGGTGAGGCTTTTTATTATTTTTTTTTGAAGGCGTAGCTCTCGAGCGATACCGGCAGGCTTGCGTTTGCAGGAGAGCTGGTTACGGGACCGAGAGTGGCCAGGTCTAGAAAGGGGTCCCTATGTGGAGAACGCATTCCCAAGGTGCAGCTGTTGGATCTGGGTTGGGAGGAGAGAAGGTGCGAGATACAATGCAGCACTTTGTAACCATTTATTAGTCTTGGAAAGGGCCCTGAAGGTACTTGAGTTATAATAGAAAGCGGCGGTTATAAATCAGGCCATCAGCACCAAGGCCCGCTCCTCGCAGCACCCGTGCTCGCTCAGGTGAGAGCTGCCGTTTTCTGGCTGTCACCTTGGTTTGTAAGCAGAGAGGAAACTTAGCTGACATCCCAGCACTTGATTTTCTCTCTCTTCTCTCTCTCTCTCTCTCTTTTTTTTTTCCTTTCTTTTTTCTTTTTAAGCACTGAAGCAGTACCAGGAGCTTTCCTCCTGGCAAGGGCTGCATTGTCAGAGTGACCGCGGCCAATATTTTATCAAGAGCAGATTTCCGAGTGCTTTCGACTGTGTGGCTGATGGATGCTTTCACTGACTTTTGCAGACCAGGTCTGAAAACGGTTCTACTTAACTATCCTTTCTTTCTCCCACCACCAGTTCCAGCTCCAGGCTCCCACTCCGCTGGCTCTTTCCAAACGCTGACTTTCCTTATCGTTTCCATTCTTATCGCCCCTCACCCCTGCAGCACGGGGGAGGACTGCATTTCTGGAACCCTGAGTGGGAGCTGCTGGAGAGGCGGCCGTGGAACAAATCTCGCTTCCTGAGGCCGCGGAGGGTTAATCCGGAAGCCATCCGTGTCCCGGGCACCAGCAGTTCTTCACCGCAGTCGGCTGGGCCCAACCAGACATCACTTTCCCATGCTGCTGGTGAGCAGGATGGATGGAACAGAAACATTTCAAATTCATTTTGAACCTCTCCCAAGACTTTCAGGATTTGTTGGGGCTTTCACAATTGCCTTCTCACAGGTTTTTGGGTACAATGGTAACATTTCCCTTAGCAATGAACAGTGACAGTCCATCAGCCTCCCAGCTAAAGTGCTTCTATTTCCAAAATTGGAGTCCATTGGGCGTTTTGGAGTCAACAGTTTCAATGAAAGCTTCACATTTTGTGTGTCGTTTTGCACACATAACCACAAGTCCAAAGAGAAGTCAAAATTGGGACATGCCATTTAAATAAAAAGGCTTATTTTCTAATTTTATTAGCATTTCCATCTCTGGAAAATTTTATTTGGCTTTTTTAGTTTGCTTATGTTAACACAATACAGATTGGTTTTTTTCCAAAAAGAACAACTCCAGTTTCCTTTAAATGAAGTATTTATTTATCCAATGGAATTTTTTTTTTTGATGAAAACCTTCTTATAAGAAATAGCAATACATTTAAGTCAGATCTACACAGTTTCTTTCTTGTTATTAGAAACAATTTTTTTGGCCCCTGTGGTGTGGGCCATTCTTTTTCTAGCTGCCAGGCTGATGCATTCATCCAGGCGCCCTGTATGTCTGCGGTGAAGGGTGGCTTAAATGATCTGCTTTGTTCACTGCTTAATTATGTTATTTTACTGTTCCAGAAAACCTGACACAAGGCAAATTTACATTACTGTGCTCCTAATTAGCCAATAATCCTTGAGGATTTGAATGATACATACCCAAAGTCATTTCCTTCTTCACTAAATATGAATTTCCTTACGTCAGGTTAAGAAGACGGTGCAATGACAGAAGGCATCTTGGCGATGACAGCCCTCAACATGTCTGTCTCCTGAGTCACACTGCGTTAAAAGCCACATAATGATTTCAGCAGTATCGTGAAGCACATCATAGGAAATCGATAAATAAACTATGTAGTTGGCTAAGATGTGCTTAGCTGTTCATCAGATGGTAAAAGCCCTTGTAGATGCTGCTGCTAGTTTTTAAATTAAATCAGCTATGCGTTTCTTTGCCTGCAGTCCACACTCTGCCGTGTCTGCCTTACGCTCTCTGCTGGACACGTGTCCATGTCACCCTACAGAGGACCCCGATACGGCCCCACAGGCCGCTGCTGACGAGCACCTCGCAGTGCCACGTTCACCGAAAAGCCTGGCTCTGAATCCCTTTTCATCTCTGCACCTGTGGCAAATGTCTCCCCCCACCCTATGAGACTAGCCTCTTCTCTTGCTGCTCATGGTTGCCACTAAGCTCCCAACTGCGGTTCCTTCCTTCTTCCTCCCTAACCCCCAGCGGTCCAGGTCTCGCTTTGGTTGTACGTTGCCAAGTGCTTCGGGGAAGGCCGGCTGCGTCTTCTTCCCCGGGAGTAGGTCAGGACTGGTCTGGTGCTTCTCAGACCGTTTGGACCATCACCCCGATAAGAAAGTCATCTTAGGACACAGTTCAGCACACACAGAAGCGGGGAAGCATGTGTGCGTTCATATTTATATGTATATCTGGATTCAAATTTCAATTAAAAAAATGGGAGTTGGGACGTACTCAATTGATTTTATTAGTTTCAATTTTGCAGTACATGGTTTATGCAAATCCTGAGTGTTCCATTCTCCTAGCTAGTGATTGGTCCAGGCAAGGGCATGTGGGGCTCTTCTGGCCAATCACAAGCGGAGGGCTCCTGTGACGGGGCTGGATTACTGACAAGGAGACAAGGGAGGCACCTGTGACTTTCTGGCTGGGTGTCCTGCTGCCTGAAACCGAGACAGGTGGGCACGGGCGCAGGGCTGCAGAAAGCGGCGGGGAGAGGAAGGCACCCTGGATCGTGGTCGCGTCACCGGGTGAGCCAGTGCTCCACCAAGCCATTGCGGGAGCTCTCGTTGCGAGACGCACTTCCCCACTGTGTGAGCCGGTTCAGCCGGAGTTTTATGTCACTTGCAGTCAAGAGCTTCTTAATGTGCTTCTTCACAAGTATCTAGGACTCAAATAATCTGAGCTGGGCTCTCCGGTGACTGATGTTAACGGACTAGGGTCATATTCCAATTAAAAATATAAGATGAACTTGGAACCCTTTTCGTCATGTTAAGTCGACTGAACACGTGTGGCCTTAGTGGCCCGTGGGACTGGTTTGGGGACCTGATTCAGCAGAACACTGAAATTTGTGATTTGACCTCCGCAGTTTGGGCTACGTGCAGGTGACCTGGAAGGTTCGTGGCACGTAGTTATTTCTGATTTTGCTGAGCCGCATGTTTGGATTTTGTATGCCATGAAATAGACTTTGTGTTTCATGAATACGTAACTGATGTGCCTGGGTGACACCCAGCAGGTTTACGATGGAACTTCGTGGTTCTCCTCTTGTCTTTGTGGACTCATTAATTCCTGAAAATGACCTAAACTTGTTTTCTCATGACGAAGCGATACCTGCCCCTCCCTTGCACCTTGCACGCACAAAAAGCGACTTGTTAGCGCTGGAAACAAAGAGAAAGCAAAGAAAGTGGCGATTCATACCCCAGGACGTGGAAGTCCGGACAAAGCTGAGAGTGACAGCTGGGTGGTGGCCCAGATCCAGCACAGGAACGAGCCCCGCGGAGCCTGTGTGCCAGTAAGAGAAAGTGACTGATGAAATTGCCGGTGTCTGTGCTTCACCCAGTGCAGAGAGTGCTCGCTGGCGAGGCCCGATGGCGGTGAAAGTTCAGAGCAGTCTGTGTTGTGCACAGACCGCTGTAAGCTTGCTGCAGATGACCTTCCTCGGTGCCTCTGTGTGGGGGTGTGCGCAGGTCTCAGGGCGTGTTTCCTGTGGATGTTAAGAGTCTTCCAAATCCTCACATGCAGATGCTCCCTAAATCAGAGGATGGCAAAAGGCTCCTCTGCACGGGAGGCAGAAGTCACTCATTGTTAGTAATTGTGGCGATCATTTTATTTTAGATAGTTTTGCATGATGTGCATTTGCACAGACTTGCATGGGCATTTACCTATGATCTCTTGCAGCTCATCTGTGCTCAGGTACCGTGTTTGAGGTCTACCAGTTTCCACAGAATTAATGAATTGTGTCTGTTCTGAAGAATCACAGGAATCAGAGACAGAAACTGGTGACATGAGGCAGAAATTGAGGCTGTGGACAAATGCTTGAGCCCGGGCCCTGGTGGGGTGTCCCGTCGGTTCCTGCACGCCTGGCGTCACTTGCCTGGACAGCTCAGCTTTGCTCACAGTCAGAGCTGGAGCCAGAGGCTGAGCACCCTGTAGGTTAGTTGGGTGGTTAGGGCCGGGTCCACCTCGCAGAGGAATACAAGGCTCTGTCTGGGGTGGTCACCGTGGGTGTGACCCACTTGTTACTTTGAGTTCAGGCGGGTACATCCAGGCGTCCTTCTCGGTGAGGTGACAGAGAAAGCAGAGAGGCAGTGGCTGGCAATAGAGTGCCATGGATAGAGAAGGGGAAGACGGAAGATTCCGGAGGAGACCACGCCGAGAGACTCCGGGGTGATGCTGAAGACGGGGGAGAGGGGTTGAAGGTCATTGCTCTGTGACCCGCCAGAAACCAGAGATATGGTTTTGACGACACGTTTTTAATGCTTTAATCACTCGTGGCGCCTTTACTTTGAGATCTGGAGTCTATCGGCTGCTTATTAACAGAGAGATGTAATGGTTTGGTGCAGTGCTTGAGTGAATTAAAGTCATTGGAAATTGGTTATTTGATCTTGAATAGAAAAAATTAGCGGGTGCTCCTGGTGAAGGTTGCTCCTCTGTTCCTCGGAGAGTCCAGTCAGCCCCCAGAGCACGGCTGCCCGCCCGGCTGCCGCACCACGAACTCCTGTTTCCTCTTTGGCCCCAACCCCGAGACCGGGGTCGCGGCGCGTTTCCGTCTCTCCGTTCCAGGTCCTCTAACCTCGCAGGCGTTGGCTTGGGGGGCGCAGTCAGCGGCAGGAATCTCTCTCATTACGCCCAGACACCCACAATTTGAGGTTTGTGGAACATTTTGTTTTCTCTGATGTCTGTGTTTTGAAATCCCTGTGAAAACCCAGGGTGACCCCTTGAGGTGTTACTTACGCTGCAAAATCATTTGCTTTGGGGAATCTTATTTCACTTATTCATCTTTCAAAACCGAATTGCCAGAATCCAGAGCGGATAGCAGTCGAACGTGAAGTGTTTTGCGAGTACGTAGAAACGAGTATAAAAAAAATAAGTGTGGAGGAGTGGTACTTTTGAAGATTAAATCATTACCACAGTGTTGTTTGAACTCGTCTTCCTCTCAGCCTTAAAGGAACAGATCCCTGCCACCACGCCTTCTCTCCGGGACGAAAGTGTCTTTAGGACGGGGGAGGCTTGTAGGTTCTCTGGACATGGGTTTGGTTCTCAGTTGTATGTTAGTCAAGCATAGTGACTGTGGATCCTGATGTTTGCGACACAAGTTCCTGGCCACCCTGGGACGGTGACAGGGTCTAAGCACTGTGCCTCAGGTCCTGTCCTCACCCAAGTTTCCAGCCTGCCCAAGTGACGTTGCCGTTAGCAACTTGAGTTTATCGCAGAAGACAGCAACTTAGCAGGGTGAAACTTTAAAAATTAAAACTGGCAAAAACAATTATTATTGACTGAAATGGAAAGTGAGTTGTAATTTGGAGCTAAATTATTTATAAACGGGGCTGGTGTTGTGCCTGGACTATGTTGAGGGCAAAAATCTGCTTCTGAAACGTCTTGCTAAGCGTGAAGCTTTTCGGGGTCATCTGAAAACGCTCTAAGGGTCTTGCGTGATGGGTTCAAATGCGCAAACACCGACACCAGGTAGCCAATGCGCAAAATGAGAAGAGATGACGTCCGAGAAGTGGAACGGGGTGAGTATGACTCAGAAAGGAATCTAAACTGTGTAAGTGCAACCCTTTTACAGAGAGTATGATCTTTCATTCAAAATTTAGGCAGACGGCAGGCAGAATGTAATCACCTTGTAGCATTACAGTAGTGTATAAGCATATTAGAGAAGCTCTGTGTTGGTAATCGCGTAGTGAACTTGAAACCACCCCTAATTAAACTGTCTGCATCCCCCAGCATTTTCCTGTAATGATGTCAAACCGTGTAGCAATTAGTTGCACCTCTATGAATGTAAACACTGTTTGTAAATCATATAAACTTAACCTGGTTTGCTTATTGAAAAATCTCCTAAAAAGGTATTAATTAGCTTTGTCTGTTTTGGAATCACAATTTATGGGATCATTTTGGAATCTTTCATTGAAGTCAAATTAATTTCTTTTTTTTTTTTTTTTTTTTTTACCCTGAGATTTGTGCAAATGGAATCTCTCTCGCAGGGAACTGCAGGGGAAGGAAGATCCAGCACAATTTACTTCGTCTTCATTTTATTTCTGCAACGACTGTTGAAGTGTGGAATTCAGGACAGGGGTTTACTGGATTAACCGGGCTTTAAGATATTTTTTCTCAAGAGAAAGGTATACATCAGCTGAAGGTTGCATCTTTCCTGTATTTTTCACTTTCTCCAGCCAGCGAGCAGTGTCTCAAGCTCATCTGAATGTGAAGTCTGGGCATGGACGCAGCCTTCATGCGTCTTGGAAGACAGCAGCCCCAGACTGTGCAGCAACAGCTCGGGAGCAATCGCAGATGAGAAGGGAAGCGGCCAATTCCAGACAAAGAAATCGAACAAACAAAACAAAACACCCAAGTGTTTTAACTCGGCGATCTCTCCTCTGCCGACAGGGAGCACAAAAGAAAAGGGAGCCAAGTTTAAAATTTAGCACGCCTTTGTTGCAGTTTTCTTGCTGAAACCTTGGATCCTGGTGGCGGATGGGTTTACCTGGGCCATCAGCTACAGAGCACATTTATGGTTATTGTATTTTACAGGTTGATAGATTTTTATATTCTGTCCAAGTCAGGATCTTACACCACCTGGTTTATTATTTAGTAATTTACAGTGCAGTCAGGCATGTTTGGCTTAATGTAGGATAAACTTATAAATCTATTGTTCCTCCAGTGCCGGGGCTGGTGTGCAATGAACTACAGAGCCGGATGCGTACATACATTTCAGCTCTGCTTTTTTTCTTTGATAGGGAAGCAGGCAATAGATAACATGGTGACAGTAGCATCCCAGGGGACAGCAGAATGTGAGAGCAACACCACGTCAGGTTAGTAGGTCATTATTGTATGAGCCGAGAACCATTAATGGACTACTACGCCCAGCTCAATCTGTGTCAGATTATGGCTCTTGGCAGGAGAATTGTTATCTAATAGCTAACTTTGCTTCCTCCCTACCGTCTTATTAGTGCCTCTGATAAAAATGTGCACAGGTATATATTAATAGGGGGCCTCGTTGGGAAAAGACAAGATTTCGGCTATCTCACCACCACCACCACCCCCCCCCCCCCCCCCCCCCCCCCCCCCCCCCCCCCCGCCCCACTCCTGGAAACAATGCCTCTCTGTTGATTGCGCCCGGGTAGTTCTTTAAGGGAATGGTATTCTTTCTCAGGTATTTTTTCAGACCTCGTATAAAAACAGATGGCCAATGCAGAGCATTATCGATGCAAAAGACTCTACCATTAATATGTTTTGTTGGTTGTGTAGATTGAAGAAAGAGTGGGAGAAGGCAGGAGAGAATTTATCTTCTCCCCTCTGCACCCTAACTCTTCAAACAAGAACACTGGCGTATTTTTAAATTCTAGGAAAGAAAGTTCACATTTCTTGAAATAATACAAAAAAAAAAAAAAAAAGCAATGACTATGTGGCATTGTAGCACTTTTACTATGTGTAAAATAGGCAAGAAGAGGGACATATTGTTTATGTGTGGCTTCAGATAAAAGCATGTATTTTTAGGAAGAGTATAAGAAATGCCTGGGTTTTGAGTTATCCTGGTAAGAAGTTTATATTGCATATTTGGGGCCCACGGTAAAATTTTTCTGCCACCTTTTTGAGAAATAAAGGTCACCGCACGGTTTGTTGCTTTCTAAGCCGCTCAGCCTCCCTGCTTCAGTGTGGGTCCCCAAACAGTCGCTGAAATGAAGAATTCCAAGATGTTTTCCAGGAAAGGCGAACGTGCAGGTGAGCTTGGACTGAGGTTATGGCCCTGAATCCCTGTGCTTGATTATGCAGATCATCTCTGGAAACTATCTGTGATGTCAAGAATGTGGAAAAGGACATTGATAATAAATACTAGAGAAATTCTTTTGACCAGATAGGCAGGAAGTAGCTTAGCAGAGCCGACAGTCCGAAGAACAGAAGAACGGAGGAAACGCAGGCTCGGTGTGGGCCAGGCCTGGACAGATGCTGCGATTGCTCTTTAATGACACGGCTGGAGTGTGCCAAGGAGGAAGAGCCCAGGCCGCCACATCTGGCTTGTCACCCCATCTGGCTCGTCACAGTTGTCATTTCCCAGCGGCAGAGGCAGGAAAGGCTGCTGAAGGAGACCACGACTTTAGCCTGCTGAGAATCTGGAAGGCGGCGAGCGTGCCCGAGAAGGCTGCTAAAATGGGCTTTTAATGATACTGTTTGATAAAATTTCCGAGTGTGATAAAGCACCTATATAATGAAGTTAAGTACCGAATTAATACCCAAATCCATTCTAATCCAAATCCAATTACTCATTCCTGAGTGCACGTGTGCATGTATGTGCGTGTTTATATGTAAAGGATTACGCCCTCGCCCCTCCCCCCCCATGCAGACAATGGCCAGGAAAACGTAATTCGTGGGAACGGCGAGTGTGGGCTCCCTGCCCCTCTAGACGCGGGCCTACGGCCCCACCCCAGGGCCTCCTTATCTGCGTCCCTTCTGACTCAGCTGCGGATTTGGGCTTGAGAAAATGTGCCACCGAGTGCATTATAGAAGGATTAGGTGTGATTTGAATCCTGGCCATCTTTTCCCCCTTTTTGCTGATACTACCCAAACAGAAACCTGTAGAGTAAAATGCCTAAAATATTTTTTAGTAATGATTAATTCCATATTTGCCTTCTTAGATACAAAACAATAGAGTTGCTACGGGTTATTATAAAAGCTCAATTTATATTCCAGATGTTTCATTAAAAGCATGATGAGTATGTGAGGAGGCATGTTATTACTTTATAATCACCATGTCTGGAAGCCTTAGCCCATTTAATTATTGGATAAAGGGAATTTGAGGAGTAAAATTTTGATCCTAGAAAAGAAAGCTAATATGGATTGGGATACTTTAATCACAAATAAATTCTGCTAAGAGATAAGACAGAGCCACTACCCACCCACTGAAATGGCTAAAATTCGAAAACTGACAATACCAAGTGTTGGCAAAGATATGGAGCAACTGGAATGCTCACACATTGCTGGTGGAAATGGGAAACAGGACAGGCATTTTGGAAAAATCTTGGCAATGCCTTACAGAGTTAAATGTACAACCGGGTAGTCCTATTCTTAGGTATTGACCTAAGAAAATGAAAACAGATGTCCATACAAATGACTCATACACAGATGTTCATAGCAGCACTATTCCTATAATAGCCTCCCCCCCCAATTTCACTAAAGTAAAAAAAAACAAAGCCAGAAACCAACAACACTGGAAATGACCCACTGTTCATCAAGAGGCGAGTGGGTAAACCATTTCCTAGTGTATCTGTACTAGTAACGCTACTCAGCAGTAAAAAGAAAGAAATACTGATGCACACAAGCATGTGCCTGAATCTCAAAAATCTTATGGTGAGTGAAAGAAGCCAGACACACAAGAAAGAGCTTTATTACATCATCACTTCTATGAAATCATTCAATGAAATTCTAGGAAAGAGGAATCGTCAGAAAGCAGGTAAGTGGTTGCCAGGAGCAGCGAGCGGTAGGGGATGTGAGTGCAGGGAGGCATGGGGCATGCTTTGGGGCTGGTGGAAACCTAGTGGTAGCTACAGGGTTGCAGAGAACTGTCGAAATGCATCCAGGCGCACGATTAGAATGGGAGGGTTTTATTATATGTAAGTCATACTTTAATAAAGCTTGTAAAAGTAGATAAGACCCAATATTTAAAATCAAATTCATCTTTTTTAAGGAATGACCATAAAGCCAGAAACCATCCTGGGGAAGACTGATGGTGTGTCCGAACATATCTATGGTGTCGAGATAAAGTGAAAAGATACAGGGATGGCTGGAGGGAGTATTTTAAAACCGTAATTCATTACCTTTCTTTATTTTTAAAGTATTCATACTAAAAGGTAAAGCAAGTAGAAAATGCTCAGACTAGGTAATTCACCTGGTAGAAGAAACATTTGGTGGAAAAATAATAATAGTGGTAGCTAGCATTTGTTGAATCCCTACTGTCTTTCTGACACCATTGAAAGTGCTTTATATTTTTAATTGAGGTGTACTTGGCATACGATAAATTGAACATATTCCAAGTGTAAAACCTGGTAAGGTTTGGCATGAGTATGGCTGTGTGGTCATCACCACCATTGAGGTAATGACTTCTCAGGCTCCTTTCTGGTCCTCTCCTTCTTCTCCCTGTATACCACCATCCCCGGCAGCCACCGGCTTGCGTGTTGTCTCTATTTGTTGGTTTATGTCTGCCAGGGTTTTACGGAAGTGGAAGTCTACCATATGCACTCTTGTTTTTTTTTTTTTTTGCTTGGCATCTTTCGCTCAGCATAATCGTTTTGAGATTCATTCATGTTGGAGGTGTATCAATAGTTCATTCCTTTTCTTTTAAAAATTAGTTCTTTTTTTTTGTTGTTGTTGATAATGATTAGTAGTCCACTAGATGGATATGCCAACCTGTGTTTATCCATTCACCTGTAGGTGGAGATTTGGGATGTTCCAAGTTTTTGTACATTATAAATAAGGTGCTGTGAACATTTGTGCACACATTTTACAGACATATGCTTTCTTTGAGGTAAATATTTAGAAGTGAAATAGCTAGGGCATATGGTAGGTGTATGCTTACATTTTTAAAGAAACTGCCCAAGTTGTTTTCTGAAGTGCTTGTAACATTTTACATTCTCATGAGCAGTGTATGATACTTCCACTTCTTCTAGAATTTAGCCTTGATATGGTCAGTTTTTTAAATCATCAACCTTCTAATATGCATGTAGTAGTTGGATGAGTGTGGTTTTAATTTGCATTTCTCTAATGACCGATTATGGGGAGCATGTTTTCATGTGCTTATTTTTCAAAAGTATATCTTTGGTGAAGTGTTTCTTTAAATCTTTTGCCTCATTTTAAAAATTGGGTTGTTTCTTTGTTGTTGAATTTGAGTGTTTTTTTAGATAGTCTGGAAATGTCTGGATAAAGTTCTTTATCAGATATAAGCTTTAAAACCATTTCCTCCCGGTCTATGGCCTGTCTTTTCATGCACTGAGCAGTTTCTATAGCAGAGCAAAAGTTTTAAATTTTTATCAAGTCTATTTTATCAGTTTCTTTTTATGGCTCATACTTTTGGTGTAGTATCTAAGAAATGTTTTCATGACTCAAAGTCACAAATATTTTATCCCATGTTTTCTTCTAGAAGTTTTATGGTTTTAGTTTTCACATTTTTTAGGTCATCACTCCATTTTGAGCTAATTTTTATATACAGCGTAAGGTTAGAGGCTAGGTTCTTTGAGTGTGTGTGTATCTGCGTGGCTTCAGGTTGGCGGGGATATGGATATCCTTCCTCCACTAAATTGCCTTTGCATATTTGCAAAAAATTGGTTGTCTGTAAATGTGTGGATCTGTTCTGGACTCTGTTGCGTTGATCTGCTTGTCAGTCCCTAAGCCAATACTATGCTGTCTTGACTACTGTAGCATTAAAATAATTCTTCAAATTGTTAGTCCTCCAACTTTGTTATTTTTCAAAGTTGCTTTGGCCATTCTAGGTCTTTTGCATTTCCATGTACATTTTATCATTAGCTTGTTCACTTTCACAAAAAAATCTGTGGGAACTTTGGTTGGATTTCTTAATCTACAGATCAATTTGGAGGCAATTGATACCTTAAGAACATCGAGTCTTCCAACCTATGAACACACTGTGTCTCTCCATTTATTTAGGTCTTTGTTAATTTCTCTCGGCAATTTTTTTCCTAGTTTTTAGTATACAGATATTGCATATCTTTTGTCAGATTTACCTCTAAATATTTCATATATTTTGTTGTTCTTGTAAATGATGCTATTGCTTTTTATTCCAAATTTTCTGATTGTTTGTTGCTACTACATAGAAATGCAATTGACTTTTTAAAAATTTGCATCCTGCAACCTCGTTAAACTCATTTATTAATTGTAGGAGTTTTGAGTAGAATCTGTTGGATTTTCTGCAAAGATGATCATATAATCTGTGAATGAAGGTGGTTCTGCTTCCTTTTTTTTTTCCGTCTGCATGCCTTTTAATTATGTATTTGTCTTCTTGCCTTGCTTCCCTGGATATAACTCCTGTTGTAAGGTTGAATAGAAGTGGCAAGAGCAGATGTGCCTGTCTCATTATGGATCACAGAGGAAAGAAATTAGTCTTCCACTGTTAGAATGACATGGCCCATAGGTTTTTCACAGGTACACTTCATCCCGTTTAGGAAGTTATCTACTGTTTTCTTCTTTGCTGAGAGCCTCTCTCAGTAATGGATGTTGGATTTTTTTCAAGTATTTTTTTGTGAGTTTCTTGATTGATCACAGGGTTTTTAATTTTTAGTTTGTTTGTATGATGAAACACATTGATTTTCAGATGTTAAACCAGCCTTGCATTCCTGCAATAAACCCCATTTTTCATGTTGTATTATCCTCCTTATATAAGTACTTTACATTTATTATTTCATTTAATGTCATAAGAACCCTCTGTGGTATGAATACTGTTATTATTCCTATTTCTCATATGTGAAAAATGGAGGCACAGATGGCTTTGTCCCTTTACCAACTCATGGAACTAGTAAGAGCTTGGGTAGCTCTGAGGTGGGGGTCTAATCCAAAGGTTAAACTCTTGACTTCCGGAGTAGAAATGCAAGCTAGAATATCAACAGCCCATTTCACCTGTTTGCATGGCAATGATTAAATATATTAACAATGTTTAGTGCTGGTAAGGGAGTAGATAAAATTATACTTACAAACCACCAGTAGGAAGATAAATGGATGTAAGCTTTCAGGGCAATATATCTCAAAATGTAAAATTTGTATTATAATATATCAATGCATGTGCAAAGGTGCATATGCAATGCTTTTTATTGCAGCCTAGGCCACTTTTAGAATTTTGGAGCATAAATAGATAGAAAAGTATGGAACTCTTAAGATGATGATTTTTCACCTGGATATTTCTCCATTTTAATAAATACTGTGACAAAAGCAGGTTTATAAGCCAGGGCAAGTAGTGCAAGCCCATTCCTATAAAACTAATTCCTGTGCTTATAGTCATAGACAGAGTCAACAGAGAAGTCTGGAAGGATCCCCTTAAGTAAGTAAAAACGATGCGGTAGTGTCTGTGACTTGTGGAGTGGAGGGCGGGAAGGAGTCAGAGCCAGCCCGGCCGGGAAAGCAGAGTGAAGAGGGCACAGCGCCATGCTCTGCTGGGACGGTTCCTGTTGTGCAACTGTAGTTTCCCCTACAAGGAGCCAAAATCTGCATCCCTCCGTCTTTCACCCACTGATGTGGAGAAGGACTCGTCTGACAAAACAAGTTCTTCAACCATCTGGAGGTAGTTGTTGATCCAGTCCTGCTATTTTTTCTGTTCGGATAAAACCCTCATCATTCTTCCATATTCCTCTTTGCTCCAGCTTTTGAACCCTTGTGTTGCCTGTGTTTCCTCTTCCGGATGAACCCCCCACCGTTTGTAGATACTCAGAACGGAGCAGCACGAGAGCCCAGATGTCGTTTGATCAACGTCCCCTCTGGGGCCGTGGAAACTACGGTTCTAGTAATTGATGCTAACTTGGCTTTAGGTTCCTGGAGGCCCCTCCACTCTGTGAGTTCGTATGGATCACGGCTGCGGTGACACTGTGCAGGCCTTTTTCTTGAGAGCTTATCAAGGCATTTCTTTCTTCCCTCCTATATATGTTGAACACAGAACTTCACTCTCATTCCTGGTTATCTTGCTGTTTTGTTGTTTGGTTTTTCCTTTTTTCTCCAGGATTCCAAAGTGCTGCAATGTTTGGATCCTGGCTCCGATGTGGATTGCCACCCCTTCAGGCCGAGCCCCGATCAATCGCGGATCTGGATAGAGCCTCTGAGGGCGCGGCCCTGGAGGCCTCCTCGGGACCCTCTCCAAATTAATGCTGAATCCTTGTTCTGTACACGTGGGGTAATTATTCTGTCACCTGTGAGTTCAGATAATTTTGTCCTCAGCCAGCCCTTTCTTCAGCCATCCTGCAGAGCTACCCTGATAGTATGTATCAAATATTTGCCCAAAGCAGGACTACTTGTGCCTGAAAAGCTCTCTGATCAACCAATATGCAGATACCTTTAAGCAAAGAAACATGGCCAGCTCTGAGTGATTATTCTTTTTTTAGTGCCCAGAAAATCTCCTTATGCCTCTCATCTCGATTTCGTTTTTGTTGGCCAGTTCTTGGGCTCTCAGAGCCCTCTGACCTTCCGGCCTCCCACCCCCTCAGCCCCACCCCAATCCTCTAACTTGCTAAATGAAGAGAAATTGCCAACACTTAGGAGAAGAGTGAAAGCATTTGGTTTTCTCTGTAGATATTTCTAAATATCTAGGTTATTCAGATAGTCAAGGCTTCTGAAAAATTGACTGCTTTTCACTATCTGGCTCAAGGGTCAGTAAACTTCCTGCAAAGGACAAGACAGTAAATATTTTGAGCTCTTCAGGCCATATAGTTTGTGTCGTAACTACTCAGCTCTGCTGTTGTAGCATGAAAGCAGCCGCAGACAGCGTGTAAGCAAATGAACACGGCTGTGTTCTAATAAAGCTTTATTATAACAGCGGGCGGAGGCCGGGTTTGGCCCACTGGCCTGACTCCATGTTTAGTTCATTGCTTGCTCTCATAGAGACACAATTCACATCTCAGTTCCAAAGAAATACATAAGCAGAGTGGCACTGAGGACATCAGGAAGCCCGCCCGAATGGGAATCATTGGCATCTGGCTTTTAACCCGTCGGGTCAAGTTCTTGCAAAGCTGCTCTTTGCAGTTCTTCCACCTGTTCATGGAAGCAGAAAGCTCATTGTTTACATCTGATATCATGGTGAATTTTCATATATTTCTTGGGACTTTTTTTTCCCCTCTTTTCTATTTGGAATATGGAAAATATTTCCTTTTTTCCCTCCCAGTAGCCACATGTTTCTATGTATCACTTTGCTTTCATTATGTTGATATTCTCCTCTTATATGTATTTTGAAGAACTAATGTTTTTATAGCCAGTAGAGGTGGCCCAGTTAGACAGTGGTGAAGACTGAACTCTTCTCTTGTTTGTAGCTAATTTCCTTGGAGAATCTTATAGTACTCACTTTCTTGTTGGAGCCAGGAAATAACATATCTGTAAAATGTTCCCATGTGCTAAGAGAAAAGGAAGTCTTGGGTATGCCACATGGCTTCGATTTTCGGGTACCTTAATTCTATTGTCTCATTTGGTTTGTGGAAAATAGGGTTAGCACATTTTGATACTGTGAAGCTTTTTTTTTTCTCTAGTAAACATCTTCTAAGCAACTAAATCTTTCAAGTAACCTGATTCTTACCAGTTTTTGGTATCTAAATTTCCCAACTTTAACCTAAATAGATTATAGTTGACCCTTGAACAATAAGGATTTGAACTACTTGGGCCATGTATACATGGATTTTTTTACCCCAATAAATCTCTTCTGCCTCCCCTTCCCTCTCCTCCACCTTTTCTGCCTCTGCCACCCCTGGGACGGCAAGACCACCTTCCTCTTCCTGGTTCCCTTCAGCCCACTCAATGCAAAGGCAGGGTGAAGAGCTTTGCAATGATCCGCTTCCCCATAATGAAGAGTAAATCTGTTTTCTCTTTCTTGTTATTTTCTTAATAACATTTTCTTTTCTCTAGCTTACTATTTTGTAACAATACAGTATACATTATGCACATAACATGCACAATATTTGTTTTTTTATTTTTATTTTTTATTTTAGCGTATTATGGGGGTATAAGTGTTAAGGTTACATATATTGCCCATGTCTCCCCTCCCCCCTCAAGTAAGAGCTTCAAGCGTGTCCATCCCCCAAACGTTGCACCTCTTACTCGGTGTGGTTGTATATACCCATCCCCTCCTCCCCCCACCACCCTCCCGACACCCGATAAATGTTATTCCTATATGTCCACTTAGGTGTTGATCCGTTAATACCAATTTGCTGGTGAGCACATGTGGTACTGGTTTTTCCATTCTTGAGATACTTTACTTAGTAGAATGGGTTCCAGCTCTATCCAGGAAAATACAAGAGGTGCTATATCACCATTGTTTCTTAAAGCTGAGTAGTACTCCATGGTATACATATACCACATTTTATTAATCCACTCGTGAATTAATGGGCACTTGGGTTGTTTCCACAGCTTTGCAATTATGAATTGTGCTGCTATAAACATTCGAGTGCATGTGTCTTTTTCATAAAGTGACTTTTGATCTTTTGGGTAGATGCCCAGTAGTGGAATTGCTGGATCAAATGGTAGATCTACTTGTATTGCTTTGAGGTATCTCCATATTGCTTTCCACAGAGGTTGAACTAGTTTGCAGTCCCACCAGCAGTGTAGGAGTGTTCCTCTCTCTCCACTTCCACGCCAGCATTTGTTGTTTGGGGATAAAGGCCATTTTGATAAAGCCATTTGATAAATGGTCTTTTGATAAAGGCCATTCTCACTGGAGTTAAGTGATATCTCATTGTGGTTTTGATTTGCATTTCCCTGATGATTAGAGATGTTGAACATTTTTTTCATATGTTTGTTGGCCATTCTTCTGTCTTCTTTTGGGAAGTTGTTAATTGACCATATTACTGGTAAGTCTCCTGGTCAGCAGTGGGCTGTTGTAGTTACGTTTTGGGGGAGTCGAAAGTTATGCTCAGATTTCAACTGCTGGAGGTAGGGGTCGGTGCCCTAACCGCTGCATTGTTTAAAGGTCAACTGTAGTTTGCACACATCCTCTAATAATGAGGCAAAGTGGATTTACCGGAAAAATAAAAAGCTGAAACCACCCACTAAGTGTAATATCCCTGCTTAACTGCAGCGACACCAGGGCACCCTGTGCAGCATGTAGGTTGGCTTCTCCACCCACGCCCGGCCCCGAACTGCTTTCTTCCCACCGTCCCGGTGCCTGTCTGACCACCCTTCGTTTACTCCATTCTTTGAGTGTGCATCTTTGCCACTAGATCAAAAGCAGTGGCCAGGGCTTGAGTGACATTCTTCTCATTTTCCTTGGCACTGAACTGAATAGACTGTGCTTAGTAGGGCTATAGGAGTGGGAGACCAGGAGACAGAGCTGAGATGGGGTACAGGGGTTTGCGGGGTGAGTGTAGGTGTTAAAGTAAACAGCCCTCAGGCAGAAGATAACTAGGGGGGCAAGAGCCAGCTTCAGCCGGTTTGTCAGCTGTCTCTGCCACCTTACCTGACCTTTGGCTAATTACAATATCATTTATTTGCTTTAAAAAAATTTCTCGATGCTTGAAATCACTGTGACAGTTCTGAAACAATCATATAAAGCATGAAAATTCCTAGTAATTCTAGGAATTACTACCTAAATCCTCAGTAAAAACCAACCCCTTAGTCTTGAATATTCTTCTTCTCAATTGGTAAAGCTACAAAAGATCTGAAACCACTTTCTCCCAGTGTGGCTGCTCTCTTGATAGCCTGCCGGCGCTCTGCTGTGAGTGTGCTTTGCTTTCCACAAACACTGTCACTTGCTTGGCTTACGTGGTGCATCCGGAAATTCTTTTCCTGATGATCACCAAGACCTTGGAAAAAACTCCACTTGGGGGCCAGTAACAGGGCCTCAGGAGACGATCATGTTGTTGGCCAGTGTGGGAAGACAGACAGTGGCAGTCCACGATTCGCAGTGGGTTCACGGGGGGTGGTCCACTCTCCAGTCCTGCACTTAGAAATCTCTAACCTGGGCAAGATACAGAAACACCCATATCTCCTCTGCACCCCTCTGGCTGCCCCTCCATCCTGAGGAGCTGATCCTAGAGAAGGCAACTTGGGGAACAAACACCTAGACTTTCTCTTTTGTACTCTCTCTTTGTGGAAGAAGGCAGAGAGCTGAGCAAAAGAGAATCAGATTCAGAATGTGACACACGGCCAATTCTGGCCCTCGAGAAGGGTGAAATTCTCTTGCCTAGCCTGAGTGTGTGCCCTTGGGGTTTGTGTTGCCCACCACAAATTTCTCTAAACAGAGACCTTTTGACCTAATAAGCATCTTCCTAAAAATGCCAAACTTCTGGATGGGTTTAAGCACTCAGCCTTAAACAAAATGGGTATCACCTAAAACCTGGTGTATGTTCTCTGAACTTTTTGACTGTGAATTCTAATCATAAAATTTTGAACCTGTACCTCCAATGTAGGTATGTTTATCTATCAATTATATACATTGCTACTGTACTAATAGATGTTTTACAACAAATATGAAATATCAATTAAAATAAGAGAATGACAATTTGTTTTACTTTTGTGCTCTACCCTGGAGAACAGTGTCAGAGGGGTTCCCCAGTACCTGGACACCACATTACATTAGGGCTGTGAAAGGTGCGGTGCATCTTTGGAACCAGACCCTGGGCCCCTTGGACCACACCCTCCCTCCATGGGCTTAAAGCCCAGCCTGAAGCAGCCGCTCAGAGCAATAGGGGTGAAGCTGGCTGTCTCGGCGACGTCGCTTCTCCACGACAGCAGCCAAGGCCAAGCCGGTGGATGACACAGGGCTCTAGGAACCCACTTGTTCACATGGTGGGGCTGCCTCGGTGACCACTGAACAGGGCCTCACTGTCCACATTATCCATGGGAAGAGCCCCAGGAAACCAGGGCCCCAGGTTTCTCGTGATCAGGATATGACCTAGCTTGCTTATGTTGTGTGTGTGTGTGTGTGTGTGTGTGTGTGTGTGTGTGCATCTCCATATGTAGGATTTTGGAGATGTCATGGGAAAATTTTTGCAGCAGATAATTTTAATTGCCATATGAGGTTAGTTTCTTCAAGGAAGCCTATGCTTAATCCTTTTGTAAAGTATCCCTCATAAATAAACCACCACTTTCTCATTTTGCCTGTTTTGTAATCTCTGACTTATGAAGGTAGGATTTGATTCCAGCAGGTACACATGCACTTGTTCAAAAGCTCCCTCAGTCCCCTCATGGTGGGATTCATGGCAAAGAAGAGGAGAGCATGGATTTTTAGCTTTTCCGAAAAAAACTTCCTATCATCCATCTTTGCAATGGGGTGGAACTCACTAGCATCACTTCATTTCCGTTTCATTAAGTGGCCATGAAATAAATAGCCTCCTTGCCTCGAATCCACAGCCCTGCAGGAATGTAGGTTGAGGTGGGAAGTTGCTGGCCTGGGGTTCATGGTGCAGCGATGGATGGTCGTCCTGGGCAGACTATAGGGGCTTAGTCCATGTTTTCTGGATAAAAGTCAAGGTGAGCCAGACTCCAGCATCCTGCCTTCCTGAGTCCCTTCCTCTCTCCCCACCCCCAGCTCCCTCCCCAATGTGTGCATTGCCTTAGGTGTTCAGGGTCTGAGAGATTTTTTGATGACGATGATGACCATGTTTGTGGGTGCATTTGCAAACTCCTGGCCAGGAGGGTGTGGCCGTGCTCGGGCTTGTGCGTTTGCCACGGGTCCCTCGAGGGTGCCCGCTGTTACGGAGCTTGTTGTTTAACTCAGAAGGCAGAAGAGACATGCACAGTATTTTCCCTTCCTCCTGTAATTAATTCCCCTTAAGTCGTTTAAAGAAATACAGTACAATCACCCTTTTGAACAGGGTTATAACAACATGATCTTTAGAAGCTAAAAAAAAAACAGCTGGTTCCACTCGAATTCTAAATACATTAAAACAAACTTTGAAGTCAATAATCTGAGTTTCTGTTTTCATAAATTACAGTGATAACATGTAAATTTCTCCATTCAGCTATCTTGACACAAGCCCTTTTGTGCCTCCCTCTCCAGAACTGGGAACCTAAGAGAGATGCTTTTAAATAAATTCTGAGTAGACTTCTCCTTAAAAGTACAGGCGATAAATCCAGCCGCATTTAGCTGCTATGATCACGTGTCCCCGAAAATGCGCAATGCCTAATGCTGGCTACACAGGCACAAAAAATGTAGCCAAGTTTTTTTTTTTCTTTCCTTTAAAAAAAAGACAACATTAACCGTTTCACAAAAAGTTATTTGTTTCCTCTGGAAGCCCAGAGAGTGAGCTTTGGGGGATTAGGGATACATTTCACCTACAGGTTACATGAGCTTTTGTTATTTGTTTTCATACAAAATAAACCACAAAGCTCTTGCTAATGTACAATTGTGCAGAGTTTTGGTGGGAATATTTCAAAAGTAGTGTGTATTTTCCCTTGATGATTTCCCCAGATCCTTAGGGATATAATCCAATAGTGGTGTATTCCCTTAGGAAAATATGTTTCATTTATAAACTTTTTTCCTCCTATGTAATGAAAACAGTTTTGGCTTAGCACACTACTCTGGTCAAATTATGTCGCCCCTTCTCCGGAAATGATGAGGGGGTGACGCTTACATAAAGCAGCCTGCGGGCTCCAGGGAAATGACT